>JARBXR010000063.1:0-69555 GCA_029100535.1 Stemphylium beticola | reverse complement strand
GGGTGCATACCACGTGGTGGCTGTATGGCTACATGGCTGGGTTAGTCCGCCACGAGCCGGAATATCCACTTTTTTCTCTTGTCTTGGTTCGGGTCAAGGTAAAATGTGTACTCTGGGCTGTATGTATTGATCGGGGTTCCTGCAGCTTCGTTGCTGTGGCATCGTGGGGTGCACGATGCGACTGGGGATTAGGACGCTTGGGTCAGGTAAAGGGGATGAGGTCATTTATGTATGCAGAACGGTGTATCTGGGACGTAGTGTGGTAGCGTGGTAGGTCAAGTGAAAAGATCAGAGTGTGGCTATGGCATTAAGGGTATGGGTATACTAAGAGCCACGTTGTATGAGTATCGATGATCTCAGATGAGATGCGACTGGAGTTTCCACTTTACAATCTCATGCAGCTGACGCCTCTGGCTCAGACTGCGGCTCTTCAGCCCTCTCTTTTCCCTTTGAACTCGTTGTGGTTGAGCTGGGTTCACCCTCTGTGTCCACTTGAGCTTCATCCCGCTTCTCCGCGGTTTGCTGGTACTGCTGTGCTTGCGCCTCTTCCTCTTCCCGCCTCCTCGCTTCCTCCTCCTGTCTCTCTCTCTCTTCTTGCGCAGCGACGCGTTCCAGCCTCTCCCTTTCTTCCTGCGCATGCACCATCCTCTCGCCCACACCGGGAAACAGGCTAGCGACGAAGAGCGCAAAGGCGCGTTCTATGCCACGCATGCTATCGCGTATCCAGCCAAACCTTTGGTCTCTCCTCTGCTGAAGGATTCGTCTGGCGGCTTCTTCTGGCGTCATGTTACCTCGCTGGCGTTGGTTGGTGGGCTGGGCAACACGCTCGGCCATGGCGCCGATAGGAAGAAGGGCTTCAAAATGGCGGCGGATGAGATTAAATTGGTCCTCGAACATGCCGACTTGGGCCAGATAGACGACACCAGCAATGAGACCGAGCATGATGGGTCTGTAGAGACCGCCACCACCGGCAAAGAAATAGACAAAGACAGCCAGCTTGAGGATGAGCCACAAATGTCCGGCAATGTTGACCATCCTGTCATTCTCTTCTGGTTGCGGCACATTTGCGTTTGCGTTCGGGTTTTGGTTCTGCACTTGGTCTTGTCCTTGGTTCTGATCCTGGGCCTGACCACCAGCCGCCGGCTGCTGCTGTGTTGGTGTTGGCTGCATATTGGCCAGTTGATTATTCAACTGGTTCTGTCTCTGCACCATTTGTTGTCCAAGGCCTGCGATGAGCTGTCGATTCCTTGCGAACTGACTCGAGAATGTCTGAAATGGCAGAGTGGACACCATGGGGGCTGTAGTGTAGGTGCCTTGCTGGTCGAAGAGAAGACCGACTGGACCCTGAGGACTTGACAAGAGGAATAGCTCGGCGGGGGCATCTGTCGGTATTGTATGCGTCGCGCTTTGTGCCTGTGGCTGAGTTGTATTTGGTACTGCTGGTGTCATGACGGGCGCCCCTGGGGCATCGGAAATGGCGGAGGTAGGTTGACTGGGAGCAGCACCGACCTGTTGACGGTCAAGCATAATGTTCAACTCGACAGCATCAACCCTGAGTTCGGTCGATGAACGTCGGAGCACCACAACTTCAGGTTCTGTTGGTAGCAAGGCTAGAGCGCGGTCGACAACATTCAGATTCTGATTAACAGTGTTCAAGTGCTGACGCAGTTGGTCAACCCGCCATGCGGGGACATTCAACAAAGATGGTGGATCCAACACAGAATGTCCTCTAGCCTGCGGGCTAGAGCTGGCAGGAGGTTGCAGCAATGTCCGAATGTTGTCCATTTCTCGCTGTGTTTCCTGGAAAATGCGTTGGACGCGGGGTAACAGGCGCTGATTTTCATTACCCAGTGGCGGTGTTCGAGTAGGAAGCGGCGGACGACCAAAGCCTAGGACATGTGGAACAGGAAAAGGCACAGCGGGTGGCTGGATTCGCGCAGGTATGTTGACCTGATTGTACGTGACAGACCATCGCGCCCCGTTCGGTCCAATGCCTTCTCGACGTAGTGGCTGATCACCATTTCCAGGGAGATTCGGCAACCCCAATGGCGGTACAGGGATTAGTCCGGGAGGCGGCGGTTGTGCTCCATCTGCGGGTGCTTGGTGAGGTTGTGGTAAGGTCCGGAATGGGTTCGTTGGCAGCGGGTTCGCGATAAAAGTACCTCGACCTTGCGGAGGTAGCGGGTTTGGCGGTGCGGTAGACAATGGCGGTGCAGGTGAAGGTGCGCCGGAGGGTAGCTCTCGTAGTACCAAGTGGAGGCTTTGGTCTTTGCTCTCACGGATCTATCTCGCCATTAGCAAACCTTCAGCTGGGGGGAGTACAAACATACGTTCTCGACACCAAACACATTGCTCAGCGTGTCGGAATCGTTAGCGACTACTCTTCCTCGGTATATCAAGCGCATGCGCTCCGGAGTGGGCTTGGAGGGCAAAGCATCCTGTATGCGTCTGCGGAGCTCCTTCACAGTCGTAGAAGCGGGGACGTCTGCGAGGTTCACGCCGCCTTCCACCTCAGACGAGGGGGAGAGGATCTTGAGATTGATCGTCTGCTCTTCTTCCGCCATAGCGAACCTGTCAAGTAACGATTGTGGAGAGAGATGGGGCGGGTTTATAAGCTGGGGAGTAGACGACGTGGTTGCATACGTTGCACTTAACGCTCCGAATCCGCCCCCGGTACAGTCACGCCTGCCAACTACAATCAAGCGTAGATTAAGATGCCTTGCCAGAGACTTGTCGAGTCTTGTCACAGCCTTGGGCGACGTATTCTGGGGCAGTCAGAGCGTCTTTGGCATATGCGCACGCGATGCGACAGTGAAGGTTGGATGCTGGACACCTCCGAGCCGACGGCCGCAGTACGCTAGGGCCCTGTCGCAGGTGGATACGTCATTGGTCGACCAAGCAAGGTGATTTTCCACACCACACCACGCCGCCGTTGTACCGCCCGACCATTGCGCATCACTGCGTGTTGTCATGTATAGAATATAAACATGGCGTCTTCTTGTTCCCGCCAGCTCATGCGGGCTTCCACACACCCGCGATTTCACACACCCACACACGGCCATGCGCGTCTTTCTGTCCCGTCGCGCACTTTCACCTCGACTCGAGCGTCATGCGACAAGCAAAACTTCCACAGAAAAGAGTCGTTTAGGTCGCGGCTGAATTCTGCCCTCAAGAATACAAAGGTGAAATGGGAGCCAATACCAATAGCACTGGGCATCGGCTTCCTTGGCGCATTCCAGTTATATCGCATACAGCGCAGGGAGAAGCATACAGAGGCCGACAGACAGAATGGAGAAGAGGGGGCAGTGGACCAGCAGGGCCGCCCAAAGAAGCGCGAGCGGATACGGCCGAGTGGGCCATGGACGGTCCAAGTCATGTCCACGCTACCCCTCAAGGCACTTTCGCGCGTATGGGGGCGCTTCAATGAAATCGACATTCCTTACTACCTACGTGTGCCCGGATTCAAGCTCTATTCCTGGATTTTCGGCGTCAAGTCAGTGATATCTGCCAACACACTTGAGACTGTCTCTAACTGTCTGTAGTCTTTCCGAAGTCGCAGAACCCGATCTTCACGTCTATCCAAACCTCGCCGCTTTCTTCTATCGTACCCTCAAGCCCGGTGTCCGCCCTCTAGACCCCAATCATAACGCAGTTCTCTCTCCCGCCGACGGCAAAGTCATCCAATTCGGTACCATCGAGCATGGCGAAGTCGAGCAGGTCAAGGGTGTCACATATAGCTTAGACGCCTTGCTCGGCTCCACCAAGCCCAGCACACCAGAACAGAATGTCGCCAACTCACAAGTCCGCGCTAGCGAGCATGAAAAGACATCAAAGGAGGAAGAGGACGTGGTTCGCGCCGATGAGGAGTTTGCAAACGTAAACGGCATCTCGTACACCCTGCCGAACCTGTTCTCCGGCCCATGGCCAAAAGATGGAAAGCCAGCCGAGATGCCAACAGACCAGTCGACCTCATCTGCAGCCTCCTCTGAAGCTGAAGTACGCGCCGACCTCGCCTTGAGCGAAGCAGAACGCCCATGGTGGGCTCCAGCCTCAAACAAGACACCCACGTCACTCTACTACTGCGTCGTGTACCTGGCGCCTGGCGACTACCACCGATTCCACTCTCCTGTATCATGGGTTGTCGAGTCGCGCCGCCACTTCGCCGGAGAACTCTACAGCGTATCACCGTACCTCCAACGCACCATGCCCGGTCTATTCACCCTAAACGAACGCGTAGTCCTGCTTGGACGATGGCGCTGGGGCTTCTTCTCCTACACTCCCGTGGGTGCAACAAACGTCGGTTCCATCAAGATCAACTTCGATCGCGAACTGCGCACCAACAGCCTAACCACCGACACCGCCGCTGACCGCGCCGCCGAAGAAGCTGCTGCCCGTGGTGAACCGTACTCTGGTTTCGCTGAAGCTTCCTACACGAGCGCAAGTCGTGTGCTAGGCGGCCATGCACTTAAGCGTGGCGAAGAAATGGGTGGCTTCCAGCTGGGCAGCACCATCGTCTTAGTGTTCGAAGCGCCAAAGGGTATCCGACCTAGTCTGGACGAAGGCTTCAGCGGCAAAAAGGGTGAAAGGAAAGGCGGCTTTGTGTGGAATATCGAACAGGGGAAGAAGGTCAAGGTTGGCGAGGCGTTAGGTTATGTTGATGAAGAGCAATAGTTTTTTACCCATCCAACCTGCTCCACTCTTGAAAGACGTAAAGAATAAGAAAATGATACCATGCTGGAACAAGCGCATACATACTTTTCGTCATGGAGAACTATGAGTTTTTGCTTTGACGGTGGAACATAGGAACCTGTAGAGAAGCTGCAGGTATGGTGAGCTTGTCCGAGACTTTGTACTGCCGCTTGAGATGAGAGACTGGAGGTATCGTGGACGTCTAGCCTTGACTAATACTACCTTCTCTTGTTGTACATCCCGTAGGTAAGGGCAATATATCCAATTATCTCCCATGCGGTCGAATAATATCTATGACGCAAGAAAGGCTGGAGACACCGATTGAAGTTACGAGGCGGTTGAAGTCGGGCTTCTAGAAAATCCAGCCTTGCAAGGATGGAAGCAAGAGATGCAGCAAAGCGCGAGAATTCGAAGATTGGATCCAACCTTGGGAAGCGCATGTGGGCTATCCTAGGCTAAGCCAACCCCAGTAGATGCCAGACGCTAAAAATAGCAACCAGCCCGACGCTGGAGCTGAGGAAGCATGAGCAAGTTGACGCCGTATGGAGGCGTCACTGGGGTACGCACGAGTAACAGTAAATACTAAAGGTGGTAAGGCAACTGCATCCGTCACGAAAAGTTAGTCTGCATGCTGGTTCCAGGGGCGCCTGCAGGCAAAGTCGCGCTTCTCCATCAAGACAAGGCTTACATGGCCGCCTACACTAAGAGACAATCCCCACTTGGCGTTCTTGTTGCGCGTTCCATCCGCCGGGACAAAGGGTACGAGATGTTTGCTCGATGCTCGTGTTGCTGCGATGCAAAAGTTCTGGCCGCAGCATGCCACCGACGACATGACATGGTAATATAGCTGCAGACAGACGACTCATGCAGAATGGCGCAAATCCAGCACTGCCACCGCCGCTATATCAGCAACTCCTTCCGGAGGTAGCTGGAGCGGGACTGGCTTCGCTTTCTGCTGGGAAGTCCATTTGTTCACCAGGGCTGCACGTGCAGCAGGGTTGGGGCTGATCACGGAAGACGCGCATCTATGTAGCTCGACGCAGCCTGGTCAAGAAAGCTGTCCAACCGCGCGCAATGCTATTTTACTCGGGTACCATCACCACCTAGGCCGATCGTTGCTCAGGTTTGGTTTATTATTAGCTGGGCGCATCATCTCCGCCCCGCCATCCTCAACTTGCTACGCGGCGGAGCTTGAAGCTGCCAACATTGCGATGCCGAACTTTCCATGGACAAAGTCGAATCGGTCGCACCAATCTGTCGATATCTCCTCGCCGGGTCAACAGTCGCCTGTGCCCTCTGGTAAGGAAGCATTTGGCCGGCCAATAGTTGGTGCGGCTGACGAGCAAGCGCTGGCAGTCAACGAGCAGGTGGCAGCGCAGCGATACCAGGACACTGAGGGCCGTCAGGCGCCTGTACATGCCCAGCAGCCTCCTGTGCAACAACAAGTTCCTGCTGCCTCTCCCCAGAGTCAATACAAGGAACAGTTTCCCCAGCGCTCTGCAAGTCATAGGCTGAGCGCACATGTCCCCCTCAGTCAGCCGTCGCAGAACTACCAGCAACAACCCGGCCCTCCTCCGCCTCAGCCTCAAACTGGCCTCGAATCGCCAAACCGCATCTCCTACCAGCTCCATTCCTCCCTTTCCGCGCTCTCTCCGGAGCCGAAGAAGCAGTCGTTGCGCAGTCGCATCGCAGCCGGAGTAAGAGGGCACAAGGACGAGGAAGCCAAGGCACAGAAGAACGGACTGGGCAGAAGCAAGTCAGTCCGGAAGATTGACCCGCGGGCACACGAGTTCCAGTCGTCAGAAGATAATCGCCTACAACAGTGGCATCAACACCAGGGATCTACTCCGCACTTGTCCCCCTCGCGAGAGCAAGACGAGGACAATCTCGATCCGTTCCTCCAGAAGGAAAGCGACGAATCACCCCAAGTGCCCCCGAAAGACATTCAATACCAACAAAAGCTGCAACACCCTCAACAATTCGCTGCGCAGCCACATCAGGAACCGTACAGTCGGCCCCCACTTGGCAGGGTGAGCACGGAGGGCAGCTATTCGACCCAAGGCGGGGTAGACCAATACAACCCGGAGCAACATCAAGGCCTAGGTCTACAACAACAACCACAACAAGTAAACCAGCAACAGCAATATCAAACGTACCAGCCCGCCGTCCAGCATTCGCAGGCTCCGAATAGTTACCAGGCCTTCAACCCGCAAAACGCGCCAAGCCCGCTGCTTCAAAACGTTCAGCTGCATGGGCAGAACGCTTCAGTACAAGACCTGCAACAGAACTACTACCCATATCAGCAACAGCAGCAGCAGCAACAACAACAACAATCCTCGCCAAGCCAGAGTCAGCCGACACTGAATAGCTCGCAACAAAGTCTGCGTTACCAACCGCAGCAGCACTTTGCGCCTCAGCTTCAGCCGCAGTCAGACCTACAACAGCAGCAACAACAGCAGCAGCAGCCTCAGATTGTTCGGTCAGCCTCGCAACAACAGACTGAGCTCCATCACCCACAAGCGACTCGACAACATCTTCCAGTCGTGCCGCAGACCAGGCAGATTGAGCCACAGCAGTCCCAGCAACGCCGTCCGCCCTCGTCTCACCAGCTGGCCCCGCCCTCACCCCTCCAGCCAGGGGCCTATCAAAGCTACGAAGCGCAACAAAGCAAGCACCCGCAATCGTCCGATCTATCCACTGCGAATATAACGCCGCCACAACAAGGGCAGGAAAGCATGGCACCTAGTGCTCAGGGCAACAACAGAAACACATTGAGAAAGGTCAGCGAAGGCAGCCAACCGCAGGCAGGAGCCCCTTCTCGAGAGGCGTCTTCACTTCAACAGCCTCCTGCTCAAGGTCAGCCTCTCGGTCAGCCGCCTGTATCGCCGGGCCTCGCAACATTCGACGCTAACGTCGTACCCACAGCTTCCCAAGGCCAACCATATCGAGGCGAGAAGCAAGGCCAGCAGGTTTCGGATATGGGACGAGCAACGCCGCCGCCGCGCGCATCTGCCTCCGATATGACAGATGAAGAGCTTGAAAAGATGATGAAGGACCATGACGTTCTGCGTAAGTACCATGCCTTTGGAAAAGACTATGACGTTTAACACATGACAGGCGAGAAGTACCAAAAAGTCAAAAGGTACTTTTTTGAACAACAGACACAGGTTCATCAGCTGCAGAATACGCTTGCAAACCAGCGTTTGTCCCTCTCGCGCACATCATGGGACGATAGTGAATACGCAACCCGGTTCAACCGTCTGGATGGGTTAATAGCACAACTGTCTTTTTCTATACGTAAGGACTGGAAGAGCATACCACAATGGTTGCACCCAGTGGTCAACAAAATAGCCGTAGAGACAGGCAAGCAGGAGATGACTGCTGTTGGTCGTGCCTTCATCTCCCACTGGCTCGTAGAGAACATATTCGACAAATACTTTCACCCAGATCTTGAGCCAGGCTTCTCGACACAACTTCAATCGATAGTCTCGAACATCCGCAAGTTCTCACCGCCTTGTCACAGCGCAGAGGATGAAGACTCCCTTGCCGCGAAAATCATCAATTGGCGGCTCGCCACCCTAGAGGGTCTTGCAGATACCCTGAGAGCGCCACAGGCAACCACTTACCGAGAGACGCTGACGGAGACACTCAACGAAAAGTTGATTGCGTCTCTCCAAATGCATCTGAACGACCCCGCGCCGCCCGATCTCAATGGAGGCGTTCCAATGATCATTGAGCTAGCCGTTAGCATTGCTCAGCACCTACCGCTAGAAAGTCGAGAGGTACAAATTGAGTACTTCCCGCCTGGTCATGGCATAGTAAGCGACTTGATGAAGCTGGAGTCGGGCATTCCTGCTCTGACTGCTCCCATTGTGGAGCTGGATGAAGCAGACAGAGCTTCTATCAGAAGCATGGCATCTAAGCCCGACGATAATGTTTCCATTGCGGAGCAAGATGTAGGGCAATTGCAAGGGGGGCATGCTCCGAAAGAAGACAAGAAACGCGGTATGTTCGGTTTTGGTGCTTCGAAGAAACCAACAACTTCACCTGCTACTCTCGGCAAGCGAGAGTCATCTCTGGGTCAAGGTGGCAGCCAGCAGAGTCTGACACAAAATCCACCAGGAAGCTCAGGTGGCGCAAAAGACGAATCGGCGCCACCTCGTGTACGCATGGCCGTCGGGTTCGCCGTGCAGATTCGCGGCAAGACTGTTCTGATCAAGGCGCCCGTGTACAGCACATGAGCGGGTCAGTAGTCTTGGTGATGTCTATGATGGATGATGTATATTTTGGATTGAGCAATCTAGCAAGCAAGCGTTTGGACACCTCCTTTGTCACCTTTTCACATGTACAAGTTCCGTGTACACGATCGGGCTTTCGGGTTGGATATGCTCTCTGCTGGATGGCTATACCCAGGAAGTTTGATGTCTATTTATGAGCGTTTCTTAGCTGGTCTTGATATGTATACCGATACCCTCGCTGCTGTTACGGTTAGGTCTAGTGAATGAAGTTTTTGGACTTATAACGTTCAAGGCTTCAATCGCGCGATACCTTGAAGAAAATAGGGATGAATGGGCCGTCCTGACCACGAAGTTGACTTCACCCTGGGTCGGCCCATACGCATCGCTTTCACGCTAGTTGCGGCCGCTTTGAGCCCCTATTGGCCGATTGCCCGTCGTGGCCTTATTTACCGAACCCAAACATCACCGTCGCAAAGCCACAACGACAGTCGCTTTCGCTCAGGCGCCATGGTAGATTTAGAAGTATCGCAGCAGTTCAAGTGTGAGCTCTCCATTCGAAGCGTCGTACCCAGCAGCTACTGATACCTCCGCCAGCTACCACGCTCTCCGTCCCTTCACCGGCCGCAACACACGTCGCATGCGTTAATGGCGCGCGCTTGCAGATACGATGCCTGACCACTTCCGAGATTGTGCGAAGTATTGCGATACCGTCTAGTCATGATTTGCGCAATTCCAAGATTGCGTGGTCACCGCTCAACACCCCGCCCTTGACCTCGTCGACGTCCAGACCCTCGTCCAACTCAACGCCTCCGCGTCGCTCATCACGGCTACCGCGCCCTTGTTCGAATCGCGTCCTTGTTACCGACGATGACACAACACGTGTGTATGATCTTCGCGACGAGAAGTGGAATGCTGTTATTAGTAATGGCTCAGGCGGCATGGGCAAGAATGTATACGTCGAGTTTGGTGGAAACGAGGATGAGGTACTCGTCTGGACCGACTTCACTGCCTGCGTCAAAATATGGTGCTTGAAGACAGGCAGAGCAGTCGAGATACGCGATCCCAAGTTCTCTGGCAAAGATGGCAAGGGCTGGGGATATCGGCCTTCTGATGGTACAGGGTTAAAAGGAGGGAGAGGACGTCGAGTTCTGGCTTTGCTGTGTCGCGCTTCAGGGACCGACATACTATTGCTCCTCGCCCCGCAGACATACAAAATCTTGAGTCGAGTCGAACTCCCCACTACAGACGCGGCGGGTCTGAGATGGAGCCGGGACGGGCGCTGGCTAGCAATCTGGGACGCAGCATCTGCCGGGTACAAGCTCTGCATCTACACGGCCGATGGACACTTGTACCGCACCATAATCCGCGAACCTACCGAAGACGTAAGCGAATGGGACGTAGAAGGTCTCGGGATCAAGAGTCTCGAATGGCTCCCAGGCCACGAACGACTCGCAGTCGGCGGCTGGGATCGCCGTGTTCGCATCCTCTCGACGCGCACCTTTGCACCCGTTGTATACCTCGACCACACACCAATCATAGATGTGCCCAACGCGCCAGTCTACAGCGAACACATCGACAGCCAGGGCAATCGCCGTTTCGACGTCACACAGCAACCGGCCACGCCGCCCAAAGCCGCCTTGGATAAGAACGAAAGCGGGCTCATGAAGCAAGGCATCGGCATGCTAGGCTTCAACTTGGAAGGCACAATGTGCGCGACGCGAGACGACAGTACCCCCTGTACAGTGTGGATCTGGGATCTGCGTAGCCTACGCCCCCGAAGCATAATCATCATGTACGCGCCCGTCAAAGCGCTGCTCTGGCACCCGCACGACGCAAGCCGCCTACTCATCCAAACCGCACAAGACGAACCGACAATTTACCTGTATACAGCCTCACGCCATGCACCGCTACCGCCTCCCTCGTCTTCGTCGTCGTCGTCAGCAACCGCACACGCAGCCTCAACAACACAACACCCACCCGCCATCCTCGCCCTCGCCCCTCACATCAGCAAACCAGCAGGCGCCACACCCGCCCGCTGGTCAACAAGCTGGCTCGACACCGCGCCAGATAAGAAACCAGTCCTCTTCCTCGCCCACACGGAAGTCGCCGTGCTCGTGTGGCCGCATGGCAAAGACCAGATTCTGCGCTTTGAGCACGAAGACGACGAGGGCGAGGGGTCTGACGACAGTTTGTATGATATTCTGACTGGGCGGACGCCGATACCGGGGGTGGGGGAGGAAGGTGCGGTGCATGGAGGTGATGCAGAGGTAGATATGGATGTAGATGTGGAGGGGGAGGAAGATGAGTTTGGAGATAGTGTGGGTACGGTGCAGGGGCTTGATGACACGTTTAGGGCGAAGAAGGAGGGGAGGGAACGACATGCACATGCACATGGACGAGGACAAGAATATGAAGATGAAGGTGGAGAAGAAGAAGACGAAAGGGAGGAAAGGGAGAGAGCGCAGACATTGTATGAAGAGGGGATACTAGGCGATAGTGGCATGAGCGAAATGTTCTAATCCACCCAATCACCAAAATCACCAACACCAATTTTATACCCTCCACAAAATTCTCATCTTCTCAAACATGAAATCAACATAGCCCTCCCTTCCCTCCTCCGCCTGTCTCACACAACCACACTCTCCTCTCCTCTACTTCTTCCCCCCCTCCCCCTCATCCTCAAACCCCCACCGCCCCGTCTGATCCAGCCCCAACGGATTCCCTCCCGTCTGCTCCTTCCCCGCAATGCTCTCAGGCTTATTATAACTATCCTCGTTCTTGCCGCCTAGCAGCTCCGACCGCTCTTCCTCGTGACCCATCAGCGGTCCCAGCGCGGGCCGCGTCGTGCCGCCGAGCGCGTTGCCGAGGGGGCCTGTGACGCCTTTTTCGAGGGGGGCGCCGATGGGGCGGAGGCCCGTGTTTAGGACTTTTCCTACGGGAGGGGATGGGTTAGATTGGGTGCGTGGGGAGAGGAAGAGGTCTTGGGGATGGTGAGGGGGATGTACCGATTGGATCTCCGATTGTGCTCAAGAGACCTCCCGAGCCTTTGTTTTCTTCTTGGTCTGAGGATTGCGAGTTGGTGGGGATGTGCTCTTGCTGCTCGCCTTGCTGCTGTTGCTGTTCTTTCTTGTCGTCGGCCATTTTTCGTTGTTCGTCTCCTTTTCCAAGTCTTTCTTTTTTGGCTTGTGCAGGGACGTTCGTGGTACACAGCTTCCTCTCTGCTAATTTCCGGGGACGCGTTCCAATATTCTGGAAACCTTGTAGTTGCTATGTGTTGTTGTTGGTGTAAGTCTTGTTGTTGTCGTGGTACAGTGTGTTTGTTTATCCCTTTTGACTTGTTTTGTTTGGATGCAGGGCGAAAGGGGGATTCAGGTATCTTTGCGGTTCAGGGACTAGAGAGGAAAAAGGGATCTAGAGTTTAGTTCGCGCATATATGCCCCGCTGACTACTTTATGTTAGCTTGAATTCCATGGTTCGTGTTGCAGGGCAGATCAAGCTTTCGGGTCGTGTGTGACGTCATATGCCATAAGTGGGGAGGTTTGACGCGTCCAAGGGTTAGCGGGGTATGAGACGCGACAGGGGCCTCGACGCCATCATCACCACTATCTCACGGTAAACTTGCAGCGCTCGTGAAATCGTTCATTGTTTGGGGAAGGAGTTATAATACACGGTGCATTCATGGCTTAGATGTAGGCTGAGACCTTGCTGATCTGCGCGGTGACTCGTCAGCCACGTGAAACTCCCCAAAATGCCAGGGTCGCCAGGACACAGAAAGGCATTCCGAGAACCGTCGTGGTGCAAGCCGTATGCCAAGTTCGCAGAACGTCAAAACAAACAAATAAACTTGGGAAACAATTTTAAGGGAAAGCAGGGGTAGCAGAGTAGAACCAGTCACTGTCGATGAACAGGAGTCCTGAACTGGTGCGAAGAGGCGTTGTGCTGGAACTTCTAAGCTATTGCCTAACACGTCAGTAAGCACCTCCTCAGAGTTTAACCAAGTGACTGACCTTGCGATGAGCAGCTTCAAGGCACATTATCCTGCGACGGTAGGACGAAGACTTGCGTCGATATCCTCCTTTGTGTGATGTGCATAGATGGCAACATCGACGACCTTATCGTGCTTATGTCCCACTTTTGGAAGTCGACCGACACGCATGAACTTGCAAGTGTTGAGAAACTGACCCTGCCACCCGTTTTCTGCCTCCTCGCCGTTTTCGTGGTGCACGTTGAGCAGGATGGTCTTGATGACTCTCGATGGCCCAGTCTTGAGGTACTCGTAGTTGTTGATGTATTCATACCCACCACGTGCACGATAGCTGGTATCTGCCATCTCTAAGAGCCGATCCATGAGACATTTGCCAATACCCTTGCTTGTGAAGCCTGGATGAACGAACAGCTCCATATCGAAGGTGTAGCGGAACAAGCTGGACTGGTCGCAATAATCGTCCAGGTTGATATAGCCAGCAATCTTCTCATTCACATGTCCTGGAGTGTTCCTTGACTGATTGCTCTTGGAGATTGCCACCAAGTATGGGAGGCCTGCTCTAGTGACATCGGCGATGCGTCGACTCATCTGTGCTTGGGTTCGTCCATCAAACTCGGCGGCGTAGATGGTGTGCTCGACGTAGTAGTTGTATATTTCCTGGACACATTTCAGTAGCTTGTCCATAGTGCACATTCATGCATACGGTGAGTATTGGTATAGTGCAGGTCAAACTTACTGCGATGCCACTAACATCTGCTGGGTGAACAGGACGTATGTAGATGTTGGCCTGCGGACGCAAGCGACGGTCTTCCATTGTAGGCATTGGAAATTTCGACTCGGGAACAGGGCGATTGCGTTTGGCCAACATCCGGCGTTGCTTTTCTTCGGTGCGTTTTATCTTGTCTTGAACCTTTTCTTCGGCGGAAGCCAATTGCCAGGCGACCGAGGGGTATACTGGGTCCGCGAAGTTGACTCTGGCTTCTGGTACTGGGAGAGCGTTGAGGTAACAACTCGTGTGCTTGAGTTGCTTTTCGACCTGGCCCTCCTCTTGCACTAGTTCCGTGTAGATCACATCTTCGTACAACTCCCACCATGGCGGACAGTCTGTAGGGTCACTATAATCCAGTGGTTTCGGATGCGAATCGGAAATGGTCTTCCAAGACTCTCTCAGATTTCCGCTCTCCCCCTTTGACTCAAGCCAGTACCGAGGTGCCAACTCTTTGCAAGCTTCACCAACAGTACTGAATGTGTCTGGTGGGAAGTACACGGGTTTGGAACACCCCTGTGCCTGTCCGTCCATCCATTGCTCTATGTGCTGACCAAAATGGCGGTCGGCATGTCCTTTGCGAGCGGTCCAAGACTCGGGAGCTGGCAACCAATCGCCGTTCCAGTCCAGCAACTTCTTGATGTCGTAGTCCTGATCGCCGTTGCTGTTAGATCTGAAGCTGATACCGCCGTCGGTGTCGCTACTGGAGGGAATGTACTTCATGTCTTTGTTCTTTGGCCAGGCTGTCTTTTTGTAAGGCTGGGGACCAGTAGGCCAACGTGCATTCCTCGTCGTCTTGGTAGCAGGCGGGAGCATGGGTTTGGGCTCGTCCCAGCCGTCGTAGACCTCTTCCGTCATGGGTGACTCTTGCTGCTCATGGTCTCCGGATTCTTGCGGTGTGTTTGGTGGTGGTGGTGAAAGTGGCGTTTCCAGTTGCGAAACAACACTGTCCCTACAAGCCTGTTAGTGGTGCAAGAATAAAGCAGAGAAAAATTTGAAACCTACAGAGTCGGGGTTTGCTTGATGGGGATAGTCGCCTTGGACTGTTGCGAGGAAACAGGTGAGCCATTTGCAGCAACTTCACTGGCGGGTTTTCGATTGCGCAGGTGAGGAGGGACGTATGCTTCTTTCCGTAATCCAGTCATGTTGGTGCCTTTTGGTCCTCTCTTCTTCCTGCGCGAAGATTTCTTGCGTGGCGGATCGGGAGGGTTTGATTTGTCGTTGATGTTGGCCGACTCTAGGAGCGAAGAACTCTCAAGTGTGGCCGTGCTAGTGTGTTGAAGTGATGGTGACTTGGTAGTCTTTCGAATATGCGGTCTGCGTCTCGGGCGCTTGGGTGCAGGTGAGGACGCGAATTCAGCTTGCTGTGCTATCCAGGTATTCTCGGCGCCTTCTTCTGCTTCCGGGATGGTTTCATGGGCTAGCCTCTCCCATCGAGGCCGATTGGAGTGAGCTCTGTGCGATTTCTGCTATTGTGTCAATATTCAGCCTCAAGGCAGACGCCAAGTCGTTGGAAGTGGTGGTGAATGTGAGGAGTGGTGAGGCTGTTTGAGTGAGACACCTTTCATGACCCATTTCGAGGCGGTATGAAGTCGGAAACGATGGCGGAATACGAAATGACTCTGAAACTGCCCTCACTTACTGGTGAGAAATCCTTTTCCTGCTGCCAAGTCATGGCTTCGCGATTCGACTGCATCAGCATGTCAGTAGGAATATCAATGGATTCGAGTTCGGTCGGGTCAATCTCGGGTAGTTGCGGAAGTGTGCTGCGAGGACACCAGTTTCCTGTTGTCCTGCCCATGGTTAAGCCTTCCGCACACAACGAAGAGGAAAGAACGTTTGAGAGGACGGGTCGACTGGGTTTTAGAGTAGAAGGACAACGCATCAGAGTCTGGAAAGGATATAACTCTATTTATAGCCTTCCACGAGGCTACCCGAGGAAGAGAGTGGGTTTTCTGGCTCCATCTCACCTGTCTGAGGCGGATATCTAGCACTTCTTTCCTTTCATGGTGGCACTGCGCCTTTAGCTCCCGGGCAGCCATTTCAATTGATGGTCATAATAAACGTGGTACGCTGGCGGCCGATGGAATTGTCATATCTCCGAATCTGGTGTGTCAAAATATTATTCAGGTGAGGGTTTAGAGACCACATGGTGACGAATGGCGTTGGATGCGAGCGTCCGTGAACGGTTTAGCTCCAAAACGGATGTGGAAGCTCCAGTCCATCCTCACCCAGCTGCTTCTGCCTTACAAACCCAAAGTTCAAGGATTGAACGACGCAAAATGCTTTCAATATTACGGAAAGCACGTCTAAAGGACAAGGAGATGCGCATTCTCATGCTGTGGGTTCCTAGAAATTGTTTGTCGACTTGAAGGCTGACCGCATCAGGGGTCTGGATAACGCGGGAAAGACGACCATCGTCAAGAGGATCATGGACGAGGATGTGAACAGTGTCAGCCCTACGCTCGGATTCATCATCAAGACGATTGAGTATGATGGGTATGTAAGGAGACGCTGGTTTGCCAACTGAAACTAACGGCAAAGTTACAAACTGAATATATGTACTTGATCCGCCGGCTCTGGAGCAAGTGCATGCTGACAGCATAGGGGATGTCGGCGGGCAAAAGACGCTGCGAACGTACTGGAAGAACTACTTTGAGAAGACGGATACGCTCATCTGGGTTGTTGATGCGACAGACCGAGAGCGAATAGATGATTGTCGGCAGGAATTGGCGGGGCTCTTGCTAGAAGAGGTTTGTACAAGCATGATACTTCAGAACGCCACCTGACAACAGAAGCGCCTCTCAGGAGCAAGCTTGCTAGTCTTCAAGAACAAGAGCGATGTCCCGGGTTCCATGACCGAGGACGAGATCCGCGAGGTGGGTGACGGCTGACGAAGATGTTGGGCGTGGTTGGCGGGCCAATGATGCTAACGGCGCGCAGGGCCTGCAACTCGACGCCATCAAGACACACAAATGGCACATCATGGCGTGCAGTGCCATGACGGGGATGAACTTGCAGGAAGGACTAGAATGGGTAGTACAGGATGCAAAAGCGCGACTGTTCCTGTATTGATGGGCGTCGGTCAAGCACGACAGCATGCGGCATCGGACGTGCAAGGGGCCCGCGGGCAAAGCAGCCCAAAGGCCACATACGGGTAGTGCAGCGGTAGTGTGAACAAGCTCCAACCGCTCCAGTGTGGAGCTGGCGTCGCGGCTGCAAGTTGATAGCATAAACAAACACGCATCAGGACCGTCTCCAGGACCTGCATCCGTCGTCTTTTCTTCCATTCGCTCGTTTGGGTGTACCCGCTCGCCATATTGACCGCCATCAGCCCTATTTCCATCAACACCTGAGAGGCATACGGGCATGTCAGCCTAGGATGAGGTAACCGAGTCGAAGCAATTTAACGACCGTTTAGCTCCGAGATCCTTCTAGGATTCATCTCACTGCCGAGTAACCTCAACCCTTGCGCATAAGTCTCGTAGCGCGCACTGGCCTGTGACTGCCAACCCTTTTCATCGCCCACCACCATGTCGTCCGAGGAGAAGGAAGTTGACCCTACCGAGTTTGTGCAGCGGATTCGACGCCTTGGCGACCAACGAGACCAGGAAGACGCCGAGCGCGTGAAGAAATTAGAAGAAGAGCTCATTCAGGGCCGCAGCGAGAGACTAGCGCGACGAGCAGGTTTGTTTTTCTGGTCTATCGCTGGCTTTAGCCTTGGGCGCAGGTGCTGATGTTGTTGCCAAACAGAACGAGCACGCTCAATTTCTCCCGACAAGCCATATACACCGCAATCGCCACGCTCTGCAGCCGGCACCCCGAAAGCCGTACAGGACAAGGCCGCCACCACGCCAGCGCCCACCATGAGTCCTCCCTCGCAAGACGCCGCCCGCGAGGATTCACTGCAACAGCTGACCAGCTCGCCGGCCCTGGCGGCGCTGACGCAGGAAGACGCCGAGCCCAAGAAGCCCGCAACCAGCGCTGCAGCTCTGGGTCGCTCAGGCACACTGTCGTGGAAGCAGCGGCCGCAGTCTGGGAGCATACGGCGGCCGCTCTCTATAGCAGCCCGCTCACCCGAGCGCCCGTCGTCCAGCAACACGCCCGAAGCCGCCTCACCCGAAGTGAACCCCTCTCGAACTTCCATCGCAGCGTCATTAGGCGCCAAGGACCCTGCCTTCTTCCGCCAGACGCCAGACGGGGGAAGGGGATCGGCCGCCTTCCGGAAAAACCAAGACGACACCGCCTCGGAGACGGGTTCCATATCAGGCTCAGTCTCTGGCCGCAGGCAATTACCGGGCATGTCACGCGAGTCGACCATAGAGCCCGACGTGGGCAGCCCGCCCGCAGAGAGCGTGCGCTCGAGCTCGCCAGGCTCCCGAGGTGGTTCGCTACGCGGCAGCACCGCCATGAGTAACCGCTTTTCTACCAGCACATCAATCTCCGGTGGCGATTCAGAATCAGCAGCCAAGGGAAGGACGCCTCTGCCGGTGCTGGAGTCTCAAAAATTTGCCCCGCCATCTGAGCAGGGTTCGTCAGTCGACGGCGGAGACAGCGAACGCGCGGCACGCGGACTCGCCATGTCGCCGACACAAGGGAGGATATCGCCAGAGCGTGAGCGATCAGCGTCGCCAACAAAGGGCATGGGTGGCTTCGTGCAGAGTGCCATGCTCAAGCGCAGCGACAGCGTGAGCAAGCGTTGGAGCACACAGACGCCACCCACCTTGAGCAGACAAAACTCCACATTGAGCAATCGCGGCAGCGTCTATGGCTCGCTTTCTAGCCTCGACCGACCGGTATTGACCAGAGACAACTCCATCGAGCCCTCCTCGCGCCCCGCGTCGAGTTACAGCAATGCGACCATCACTGGCGCTGAAAAGGACACAACAAAAGAGGAATTCGCCAAACCAGCCTTGCCTCGTCACAGTAGGGCCAAGTCGGTTGCGTCGACATTCAGTGACAAGGATGCAGCACTGCAAGACGAAACCTCTCCCCCGAGTCCTTCAAAGCGATGGAGCCCCACCAAGTCAAGCTGGCTAGAAAGCGCGCTGAGCAAGCCACCGGAGTCGCCCAAGCTCAAGCAAGCCGCCCCAGCCCAACCCGCGTGGATGGCCGAGATCAACCGGATCAAGCAACAGCGCAGCAGTGTCGATCTGGGTAGAGGCAGTCCATTTGGCGAGTCCTCTGGGTCTGGCCGGACATCACCCATCAAGGACATACAACTGAAACCTGTGGGTCTCCGTCGGCCCGAGTCTCCCAAGAAAGATGAGCCAGAGTCTCCTAAGAGAATGGAAACACTCAAGGAGCAATCTCCAAGCCCTGCACCCATCTTGGCACCGAAACCCTTGTTCACCAAGAAGGAAGAGCCCAAACCCTCAGAGGAGACACTGCCAGCTGTTGAAGAGCCCGAGGCCGCAAGTGACACCCCTCAGCAGCTTGCCGAGGATGCGCCAGCACCAAGTCCCACCAAGTCAGCCACACCCCCACCCGCAACTGAAGAACAACAAGCGGTGGAAGAGGCCAAGCCTGTAGCATCGCGTTTCAAACAGGATACCGGCCGTGGTCTTCCTGCGGCGAAACCCAAAACGCCGCCGAAGAAGGACTTCCGCGCTGGACTGAAGTCACGTCAACCAGCAGCTGACAACTCGAAGAAGGACGAAGTCAATGAATTCCAGAACGTGTTTGGAAGGCTACGAAAGGCAGAGACCAAGAACTATGTGGCTCCTGATGTCCTCAAAGACAACATCACTCGAGGAAAGGGTGCTCTCAACATCACCGGTGGTCCAAAGCCTTCTGTCCGAAAGGACGAATTCAGGGAGAGCCTCATCAAAAGGAAATCTACCATCTTTGATAAAGCCCAAGAGGAAGGCTCCGCATTAAAGAGGTCGGATAGCATATCAAAGCCATCTCCCCCCACCCCAGAAGCCATTACGAAGAAGAAAGGGTTGCACCGAGCAGACAGTGAACCCAAGGTTGCGGCTCCACAGAAGGAACAAGACCCCATACCGGAAGCCTTAGCTAGAAAGAAAAGCCTCGGAGCTGTTAGACCTATCCCACACGACAAACCTGCTCAACCTGCCCCCTTGTTTGCGAAGAAGGAACCAGCCCTACCCGGCAAGCTAGCGGGTCGTTTCAATCCTGCATTAGCCGGTATGCTCGCACGAGGCCCGCCTTCCCTGGCTACCGACAAATCTACATCAAGTGCTGAGGTAGAAGTGTCGCCTACCAGGCCCGCGCAAGACGAAAAGACCGGACCTGCGCCTGAGCTGCAACACATGACAAAAGGCCGTGCTCGGGGACCTAAGCGAAGGGCGCCAGCGGCTTCGAAACAGGCTACCACTGAATCAGAACAGGCTCAAGAGAAGGTACCTACTGCTGCTGCTGTTTCCTTGGTGAATTCCGAGCCTGTCTTTCCTAGCTCTGAGCCTCCCAAGACTAACGGAAAATCAGAGGAGCGACCAGTAGCCAAGACGCCGGTCAGGCAGTCCTCGATTGAGAAGCCTGCTACACCAGCCAAGTCAGCACGCATCTCCTCCGGCAACTTCGGGAAAGCCTCTACCCCCGAGCCTCCCAAGAAACCAGAATCCCTTGAGCTGAACCGAAGGATCTCTGGATCTCAAACTACCCCCGAACCCCCCAAAAAGCCAGAGTCTCTTGAGCTGAACCCAAGAATTTCTGGGTCTCAAGCAACCCCAGAGCCTCCAAAGAAACCAGAGTCGCTTGAGCTGAATCAAAGAATTTCCGGATCTCAAGCTACACCAAAGGCCTCACCTAGACCAGAGTCTATTGGTTCACCTAAGCTCTCGTCGCCGGGAATCCCCAAGAAGCCAACGTCCGCTGAATTCGAGAGGCGAGTCTCTGGGTCACACAACACTCCACAAAAGTCGCCTCTACCAACCCAGGTTGAAACACCAAAGTCGGCGTCTTCTTCCCCATCTCCTCACTCCCGGTTTTCACGCCCACTACCCACGTTGCCAACTAAGCCAGCAGCAGAGAGTCCTAGATCGACACCACTTCGAGAGATCTCAACCCCCAATGTGGAAGTCTCAAAAGCAACGGATGAAGCTTCGCCTGAGAAGACGAGATTCTCGTCTGTCAAGAATGCCAGCACTTTGTGGGGTCGATCATCCCCATCTTCATCGCCAGCGCCGGCGAGAGTAAAGTCGCCGATTAAGCTTCCGACCCAAGCAGAGGAACAAGCTGCAATGAAGGATGCTGGTCTAATTCGCTCATCAGAGACAGAGTCGAAGGCTTTGCCCAACCCTCCCCGATCAGCGTCCTCGTCGCCAGTTGAAGCCAAGCCCCTGCCACCGAAGCCAAAGCCTGCTGGTCTGGGCTTTAGCTTGGGCAGCTTAGGTGGATTTGTCGCAGCTCGATCACGGGAGTCAAGCCCTCAACTGCCTAAGAACGCGCCTATATCACCACCAGGTAGCGCAAGCCGACCTTTTTCTGAACCTTCTATTGCATCGCCAACCCTAAAAAAGAATGATGGATTGTTCGCGGATTTCTTTGATGAAGCTCCCGTTACGGAAGGCCAGCTACCGGAAAATATCGACACAATGCAGACTCTAAAGTCACCACCACTTGACCTCGGTCCCTCGGGAAAGATCCGTACTTTGCGCAAGCAGATACAAGAAGTGACAAGCGACGGAAAGCTTTTGCCCATCCCAGTGCAAGAAGAACATATTCTGTTTCAGGATTCGATGTACCTGTGTACGCACGTTTACGGGGATTCCAAGGGTGGCAAGAGCACCACTGATGTCTACCTATGGGCCGGTAACAGCGTACCAGAGCCAACATTGGAAGATGTCCAAGTTTTCGCCAAGAACCACGCGCGTCAGAGTCAGGGCAGGTTGCTGATCATCCGACAAGGCCAAGAGACGCCCAACTTCTTCGAAGCTTTGGGCGGTATTGTCATAACAAGACGCGGATCAAAGCCTGCACCAAAAGAGTTTATGCTATGTGGTCGCCGCCATATCGGGCACCTTGCGTTCGATGAAGTCGATTTCTCGCTGAAGAGCTTGTGTTCCGCTTTCCCTTACCTGATCTCCACCGCGGCAGGCAAAGTCTATCTCTGGAAGGGCCGTGGCTGCTCCGCTGAAGAGGTTTCTGGAGCCCGTTTGATGGGTATGGATCTAGCGCCCACTGGCGACTACAACGAGATTGACGAGGGTTCTGAGCCTCAGGCGTTCCTCAACAACACCTTCCCGCCCTCCCCAGTACCATCCAAGGGCCCCGCTATCCCCCGCTCCGCAGACCACTGGCGCTACAAGGCCACCTCCGACAAGTACCGCGTGCGTCTCTACAGGGTTGAACAAACGATTGGCCAACCGGCAGGCTGGGGCCAAGCACTCCAGGTGAGCAGCTCCTTTTTCGCGCCGCTGCTACGAAGACCATCTTGGAACGCTGCTGAACAAAGGCCACAGACGCCGCTCACGCCCAAGTCGCCCCAGGGTGCTGTCAAGACGGAGATCAAAGAGATTATGCCCTTCTCGCAGAGAGACCTGGAGCCGGAGAACATCTACGTCCTTGATGCTTTCTTTGAGATGTACATGTAAGTTTTGATATGGATTGCACGGCATAGAGGGGAAGCTACCATCATGAATGAATGCTAATACACAGTAGTATCATCGGCCCATTATCACGTACTCAAGCGCCCGCGTTCTCGACTGCCCTCATGTTCGCGCAAGCATATGGTATGCTCGCAGTATCAGAAGAGGATCGTCCATTCATGCCGGTCACTACGGTTGTGTTAGAAGGTGTTCCTCGCGATATGAAGGTTCTGTTCCGACATTGGGACGATAAGCTCATTCCCGCAGCCGGTCTGATGAGCGGAAAGCTCGGAAGGGGGAAGAGCTTAAGGATTGTGGGATTGGAGAAGGCTATCGAAGCTACGCGGCGATAGATTGGTGGCTTCCATGGGAGCTGGGATGGTGGCGTTTCTTCCAGGGCGGCGTTGGTTGCAAGCGGCATTTCTGGGTGTTTTCGATTCATCGTACATATCTTATGCTTGCGTATATTTGGTGGCGGTTGCATCGGGCTGGCGTTGTCACGGCGTCATTACGGGGCCGGCCTTTTGGCTGATCAAAAGTCCCCTGCTTTTCAGCGCTCACGCGGGAATTTTTCAATCAATTCGCTGAAACACGTTCATAAACGTCAACCTTTTATGGACTATGTGCACATCTTCGCTCACGATTAACGACGATAGACGAGATGATGTGTAGTCTAGAACGCTCCGACGCCCTTGCGGTGAGCTGAAATGGCATGGGCAAAATGAGTTCTAGAAAAATATCGGAGATGAGGGCTGTTTCTGGTGTGGGTACATTCATGTTTCACCCGCACCAGACAACACACGTCTGCCCGCGCCACAGCCGTGCCCTTTCCGAAGCCTGCGGTGTCATGGGCGAGAGTCTAGATCGGTGAAGTCGCGATCCAAAGGTGTCTCTGTCCTTCCAGAACATCTCCCAGATCCCCAATCAGTCTCGTCGACAAATTCACGGCAGAACGCGACTCGTACATGACCTGGAAGTGTTATGGACTGTGGCTGTTTCATGCGTATGAGAGCCCACTCACTGTACCCGAAAAACAAGACCAAGCAACCGGAATGGTCAATGCCGCGAGGCTTGTTTCAAGGCGCATTGCTTCGTGAATCGTGATGTTAACTGCAGCGAGCGTCCCTGATTGACTGTGCACGACACCATCACACCACCACCCCGCACTGCAAGATATACCACGGGCTATACCATCGACGTAGAAGTACACACAGTTCTGTCCGGTGGTAGTCATTAGCGTACCTTTTGGCCGAAGAGAGGCTAAAGAGAAGGTTTCGCAGCGGGATTCCCGCCCGAACACAGTCAGCGAAGCCGCGTGACAGCGCTGCTTCCACCCGGGCGGAACACGTCAACGCCCTTCATCTGTCAGGAACAGCATCAGTGCAGCACCTTTGTCTGTTTCCAGAATATAGCCACCGGCATAAGCGTCGCGCGGACAAGGAGCACCCAGGCAAGCAACCTAAGCCTTCCCCCAAGCCTTTTGCCGAGGGAAATAAGCTCGTCGATCTATGCAAGAGAGAGGTATTGTTGCACACCACCCACTACAACAACTTTTGTGTGTCTTCGCTATCGCAGTTTTGCGCCCCCGAAGGCCGTATCTCACTATAATAATATTAATAACTGCAGGACTGATATTCATTCCGCTCTGACTACAAGAGCATTTACCACTCATACAACCTCTCTTCAATGCCGTCGCCAGCAGGCCTTCACGATCGGAATAGCTTGTAGCTCTGTGTTTCTTTCCCCACAAAACAATTTAATAATCACCCGTAGCTTGACGGAGCTTAATTAAGGCCGGGGTCCTGGCTTCATCTCACTGCTGCCGTGACTGGTGGGAAACATGGGTTTGGGCAACCGGGGCTAACGGCAGATTCAGCGCTAAAGTTTCGTGGCGGCGCGCTGCCAGTCGGACGAGGCGAGCGAGTCAAGGGTGAAGGGAAGGCATGTGAGCTGTTGTTATAGCCGGCGACGAAGATTGAGGAGGTGACGCTTTGAAACAATGGGCAATATGTTTTTTGTGGCCATGTGTATAACGAGAACAGCCTTTTAACCGTTGTACAGTATATAGGTGAATGGGGTTCAAGACTGATAGCTTTCTTCACCCAAGCAAGTCTTGACATCTCTTCGATACTCACAAGTAACATCTTCACTTCTTCTCTCGCTCTCTTTGTTCCTTATAAGCCATCCTCATTTCCCCGACGAAATCCACTTTCCCTTCACCACCACCACCAAAACTTCCGTCTATCAAAATGGTTGCTTTCAGCTCTCTCTTCTTGGGCCTATCGGCCATTGCTGGTTCCGCTTTTGCGGCTCCCACGGCCGACATGCCCGACTTTGAGCTCAATGCTCAGAGCAAGGCTCTGTCTGCCCGTCAGGACTACAACCAAAACTACAAGACGAGCGGCAACGTGCAGTTCAGCCCGACCAACAGCGGCTACTCGGTCAACTTCTCCAACGCCGGCGACTTCGTTGTAGGAAAGGGCTGGAACAAGGGAACCACTAGGTAAGCAAAAGAAGTCCGAAATCTCCTTTTACCCCGGATGATCCGACTAACCACCCCTAACAGGAAGATCAACTTCCAAGGCTCCACCCAGGCCCAGGCCGGCACGGTCCTCGTCTCGGTCTACGGCTGGACGACCAACCCCCTCGTCGAGTACTACGTGCAAGAATACACGTCCAACGGCAGCGGCTCTGCACAGGGCCAGAAGATGGGCCAGGTTACCTGCGACGGCTCCGTCTACGACATCTGGAAGCACACCCAGGTCAACCAGCCGTCTATCGTGGGTACTACCACTTTCACCCAGTACATCAGCAACCGCGTCAACAAGAGGCCCGGCAGCGGCACTGTTACCACCAAGTGCCACTTCGATGCTTGGGCTAAGCTCGGCATGAACTTGGGTACGCACAACTACCAGACTCTGAGCACTGAGGGCTGGGGCAATGCTGCCGGAAAGAGTCAGTACACTGTTACTGGTTCATAGAGTGCCTAGTCTCATACGTCAGTCGGCTCGGTGGAGTTGGACTGAGATGGGGGCTGAGGCTTTGCTGGCGCAATGCAGTGAGACGGATAGGATTTAGCTGAGGGGAGAGTAGAGTTTCTTGTTGTTTTTCGCTTCTCTTCTTTCGGGTCTTGACACACCTGCGCATGTACATATTGCACCTTTTTTTGCACAGAATCTTACCTTTGGTCTGTCGGTCTCGAAGACTATCAGAGCGAAAATATCCGTGCTATTCATCTTGCTTGTGACGTTTATCTTGGTACGACAGAATACTGAGGGATTGGCTTATGAGTGGCTTGGCAGCCTTGGTCCGGTGTGTATAGAGTGGCTTCCGCCTACATTTGCTTCCGCCTGCCAACTGCTCCGTCGATGGCATGCGGTCTCGCTGATCCTTGGCAGGTACGCAAGCTCCAACACTACATGTAGCTCGCCAAGAATGTGTTTCAATGTATCATCTCTTCGTCTTCTATTTAGCCCATCCAAGCCAATCCGGAGGGGTGCTCATCTGTACGGGGGAGCCGTGATGCGGTGCTACCTGTAGTGAACACGGCATGGCCTCAACAAATTGTTATCGCGGGTTCCGATGCGGCTCAATGGTAAGATTGGCGCTGACTCACAGGAGTGCTGATCGTACTCTGAAAGGATGGACTTGACACCCATCTTTCCTCGTATTGGTGCGACGTATATCTCTCGCAATGGCAGATGCACCACAAGTAGTATATGCACACTCTGACCTCCAAGTCGATCGCTCCAGCGAACAACCTCATCCATCGTACCAATACCATCAAGGTTCTCAGCCGTCGCCTGTTCATTCTCCCTGGCCGGCCAAGGCAGCAGTCGTAGAAAGCGGCGACAATGACAAAGTTGCGCTGAAGAAACCGACGATTCTAGGTTTGCGGCGAAGACACTTTTGGACGCTCCTCGTGCTTGCGATACTCTTAATCGGCGGTACGATAGGTGGAAGCGTGGGCGGAGTGTTGGCGGTACAAAACGCAGGGTATGACAAAGACATGATCTATCAGCATGCCACTGACCAGACGAACAGAACTGATGATTTATCTTTGGTATCCGCTGCAGCTACAGAAACCAAGTCAATACATATATCATCGGCCGGTACCTCTGCAAATGTTGTCGCAGCAGCGCCCACTGCTAGCGGCAGTTCCACCTCTCTCGCACCTAATGTCGCTACGCCCACCATCGACAACTCGTGTCCGCCAACACTCCGATCATACAATAGCAAGCTATACGATTGCATATCAGAGAGGAATGCGAACGAGGTCGGCGACATTATCGCTTTTCTGGCGTACACTATGCAGCAGTGCGTGGACGCTTGCAGTAACATGAACGTCATTGCGGGCTCTGTCAAATGCCGGGCTGTTGCGATGACGAATGATGTGGCTTATGAGTTTGACAACAATATTGCGGCGAATTGCTGGCTGAAGAGTGCGTCGCAGCCGAGTCAGCAGATGGAGAACACGACTCTAGCCGTGTTGATTACAGATGGGGAGTGATGGTGGTGGGACGCAGTATGTTTGTAGGGAGAATGGAATGAATTATCCGTCATTTTCGTCGACGTTTATCCCTCAGTCATGACATGCGCCTGGATATGGGAGTGGTGTTGGGCCATAGTATGCCCGGTGGTCCATGCGCACGCTAGTCCCGAAACGCCATCTCGCTTAGAAGTCAGTGGGCAGGAACGCAATAATCGAAAATCGACGACTTTCTGGCTTCCAACGACAACCTCCTACTCACAACACCAACGTCGCCATGGGTAGGGTAATTCGCAACCAGCGTAAGGGTCGCGGATCCATCTTCACGGCCAACACCCGCCTGAACAAGAACCCCGCCCAGTTCCGCACGCTCGACTTCGTACGTTCCGCCGCCCGCGACACAGGTCGATATTAGACATGGACGCACACATGCACACTGGGAACGGAGGGCTAACGGGTATATAGGCTGAGCGCAATGGATACATCCGGGGTGTCGTAAAGGAGATTGTCCACGACTCCGGTCGTGGTGCTCCTCTCGCCCGCGTCTCTTTCCGCAACCCGTACAAGTTCAAGCACAACACCGAGACCTTCATCGCAAACGAGGGCATGTACACTGGCCAGGTCAGTTTGCTAGCATGGGACGCATTGCTGGTAGAACGGCAGACTAACAAGCCCTAAGTTCATCTACGCCGGAAAGAACGCTGCACTCACCATCGGCAACGTCCTTCCCCTCCACTCGGTCCCCGAAGGTACAGTCCTGACCAACGTCGAGGACAAGAACGGTGACCGTGGTGCGCTTGGCCGTACCTCTGGTAACTACGTTACCGTCATCGGCCACAACCCCGATGAGGGCAAGACCCGTGTCAAGCTCCCATCTGGTGCCAAGAAGGTCCTCCCCAGCTCATGCCGTGGTATGGTCGGTATCGTCGCCGGTGGTGGCCGTACAGACAAGCCTCTCATGAAGGCGTCGCGCGCCAAGCACAAGGTACGCACATTCGTCTTGACCATAAGGCGTTCCCGCTAACAACCATAGTTCGCTGCCAAGCGCAACAGCTGGCCCAAGACTCGTGGTGTTGCCATGAACCCCGTCGACCATCCTCACGGTGGTGGTAACCACCAGCATATCGGTAAAGCCTCGACCATCTCCCGATACGCCACCCAGGGTCAAAAGGCCGGTCTCATCGCCGCGCGGAGGACAGGTCTGCTCCGTGGTACTCAGAAGACAAAGGACTAGAGTGGTTGTCTGTCATGCGGCGGCGTTTGTCAACGATAGGAACGACGATGATGCGGTCGGTTATTCTCTCCATACCTCTATATGCGGTTGGCCGGGCGTTATAACGAAATGGAAACTTCTCGGCAAGCTAGGCTTTTCTACTGTGGCTTGCATGCATGATAGGTTCTTAGGGAATGTGATTCCGATAAAAATGCATCTGGTCTTGTACTTTTGACAATACTATGCCGCCCATTTCGCTGTGTCTATCACGTCTTTAGTATGTGTATCTCATTGGCGTCACTGAAATGCAATTGACTTGGCTGAACCTATTGCCATGACGAAACTACCTGACAATAATATCACGCCCCACCCATCTCGACATCTCCATCTCTGTCTCCACCTGCGTATCCACCCCACCTATCCTCCTCACTATCACTGCCACTGCCACTTCCACTTTCCTCATCTCCAACCTCTGCGCCATCTTTGTCCTTGTCCTGCCTCTTCTTCTTCATCCTAAAATCCATATCCAACACTCGATAATGCTTCCTGTCACTCCCCAGCACCACAATCACCCGCCTGCCCTTGCGCCCATTAACAACCAACTTCAGCGGCGTGAACCTGCCTTCGAACTCATGTCGAATGTGCCTTTCCACGACGTCGGACGTAGTCTGAATCGTGTGGCGCAGAGTCGACGGTGCGGGTGTACCCGTCGGGAGGTGCGATGATTTGAGCGACGAGGAAGGGAGGGGCGCATACGTAATCATATCTCCCTGTCCACTGTGCGACGGAGAAGGTGTGTTGGTGTATGGTAGTGCGACGATGACGTTTCTGGGGTTTTGCGTGTCAGTTTCCTCGGTGGAGGGGAGTTGGAGGAGGACGAGTAGGGTTGTGTCGTCTGCGAATTTTGCGTCGAGGATTTTCGTGGAAGAAGAGAGGAGGTTGAAGTCGAGGGTCGAGATGGCGTGGCTGTGGATGTCGCGGCGGAGGTTGGTGATGCTGGGTGTGTGGGTGAGGCGGTGGATGTGGATGTGGGTGGGTGTGGCTGGGGAGGAGAGGAGGATGTATGTTGATATGGTGTCTGGGGATGGCTGGGAGGGCTATGGGGGGAGAGTGTTAGTATCCCGTCATATCTTATGTATTGTGTGTCGAAAAAAAGGGTGAAGGGATTGAACTTACCTCAAACACCATCCGGATATCCACAACATCCGGTTCTTCGTCTCCTTCCGCGTATTCTTCAAGCACGAGCCCGGAATCCATTTGTATATTGGCTTCTTGCCATTTACTCACCTGCTTCAACAGACCCGTGACACCCGTCGCCAGATGCCCGAGCACATGTTCCAAACACAGCGCTTCTTCCTTGAACGTCGCGCCTTCCTTTAGCAACTCAACAGCCTTCTTCGTATCCTCATAACTCGCTGCTTCCTTCTCTTTAATCTTCGGGTACCCATCAAGCTGCGCTTCCGGCCTCAGATAAGGCGTAAGATCAGACTTTGTAAGACCATACTGGATATACGCAAGCACCTGCGCAACATCGACGCCGGGATCCCTCTGCTCCATTTCAATGCGCGACTGCGATTCTGGCTCTGTGGCTTCAAAGTCAATGGTGAAGCGCAGCCATTTGCTGAAGCTGTGGAATTTGCGCTTCTCCTCGGATGCATAGAGCATGGCTGTGTGGGCGAGCAGCCGCATGTTCTTTAGCGTTTCGAGCAGGGCGGAGAAATCGGTAACGGGGCCGCTGAAGATCCAGTCGCGGTCGTGGAATTGCGCAAGGCCGCGTAGCCGCGATATGACAATCGAACAGCGGTCGAGTGCTGGTATGAGGTTCTCGTGGAGAAGGGCGAGGATCGTAGTGAAGGAGGTTGTAACGGTGTTGTCCCAGCGCTTGTGGCCTGCTTCTGCTAGTTCGTCGACCAGCCATTCTTTCATTACGGGGTTGCAGTTCCCTGTGCATGCTATGTGGAAGAGGTTTGTGACTAAGTCGCCTAGTTCCTTCTCTTCGAGCGTCTCGCTAATGTTCATCATGAATTTGCGCGGCAGGTCTTGCGCGTGTTTGAAGAAGGCACGGACTCGTTGGAGTGTTTGTGTTATGTAGAGGAGTAAGTTTTGTAGCTGCGACGTCTTTGCGGCGATCAGGTGCAGGTAGATACCGGCTGTGGGTATGAAGTTCAGAGTGAGGGGGATGAGAGCGATATTCTTCTTCCCTGGTGAGCTGATAGAGCCTGTCCGCATCAACAGGCTGTGTGTGCAGCTGTATGGATGGCTTGTATGCAGCAGCGGATTACTCGACATATTCCATGCTCTTGGTAGCTGAACATTGACTGTCTCGAGAGAATCGTAAATTGACGGATGTACAGTTCCTCGGTCTGATACGCGGATGAACATGTCAACAGAGTTGTGGTCTTTCAAGTGGTGCGAGTGCAGTAGCGAATCCACTTCGGCTTGCGAACTAAAGGCACCGGAATCCGCCTGGGAGACGCGCATGAATGGCAGTGCTGGCGGTAGTGGGATCGCAGGAAGCTTGGGCAACAGTGCTTCCGTATCCATCATCGCGAGCTCGTCAGGTAGGTCGGGCGCAATATCCAACGTCTGGAAATCCGGCTGTCGCTGCAGAAAATCTTCCAACGTTGTATCGTCTTTGAAAGCGTCCCAGTCTTCCGTGGTAGGGTTCCCGAAAACATCAGCTGCGGCGCCATTCGTCTTCGGCTTCAAGCCCGTCCGCCTCTTCACGGCCTGAACATTGATAAAGTTCAGACCCCAGCCTATGCACTTCACCCGCGCTTGAGTCTCCTCTTCTGCCATGCTACCATTCCCGCCCTCGACTTCCGGCAGCATGACGTCTTTGTGCGTGACCTTGCCCGTCTCCGCACTAACCAGATCCGTGCTCCCGTCACTCCAACTGACTGCGATACTTTTACCATTAAACTCCCATTGCACTGCTTCGACGTGCACGTCCTCGCTCTTTCTCTTGAGCCCGAAAGCTCTTTGCCCATTGATTCTATAGACGTCTAGACTCTCTTCGTCTGTGACCACCGCAATAAGGTCCATACTAGGGCAGTAGGATATAAGATGCGGGTGGATTGGATGTAGCAGAATCTTCTCCGCCTGCTGCAAAAGCTGGCGGCTTTTGGGTGAGCTTTTGGTCGCCATGATCGCGAATTCGCTTGCCTCGAGGGCCGTTGGGTGAGTGTCCAAGAAGTTGGGTCGTGTCTTTCGTGATGGTGATTTGTTTGTAGATGCGCGTTCTAGGCTGAACCTGACTAGCGCACTCGCGCTATCACGTTCTCAGAGCCCATCAGGGCAGTCACCACAAAGAAGACGCGGGGTAATATCGTGGTGGGCGCATGCAGGTTGTTTTGTGCCCTTGATCGAGCAAAATTCGCAGACTTGGTCGATTATTGTTTGAAGTAAGAATGTTTGGTATTGAAATACAAAAGAAACGATACCCATCTACCCCCGGGATTCCTCTGGGTATCCATGTCATGCTATCATCGTAAAAGTACAAGTGACCGGCACCTTTATCCCAGGTGCAATATCTATATCCCCTTAATCAGTAATACAACGAGCGCCAAAAACGCCGCAATGCGATGCAATGCATTCCGCATGTTAAACCAGCCCTCAAGCCATGTACTGAGTACTAAGTGCCCCGAAACGACCCGGGCTAACAAAAGCCTTTACACAGAGGCTCCCGTCAGACCTATTCTACCGGAGTGATGAATGGTTCCTTTTCGGTTGTACCGACTCTTTTTGCACCCGCCCTCGGCCAGTGCCGCTTAGTCTGCCATTTAACCGTGTCTCCTCGTCGAAACTGGCCCGCTTTGTGTTCTGACCACCCAAGTCGTCGTCGCTATCGTCGGCCAGATCACTGAGTTCAAACTGGTTTTCGACGTCATAATCGTGCATCAGCGCGCCTCTGTCACCAGCATCGGCGTAGCTGGACCTGCCACCTCGAACGACGCCTGTCGATTGTTGCTCGAAAAGATCCTCGCTGCGTCGCGCTTGCATGCTGCGCCTAGTAGGGAAGCCGGATATGGCATCTGATGGCGGGCCGTCGGTGAATCGGTTTCCGAGGGCTCCGTTGCCGTTAGGGTCTTCGCGCGACAAGTTGAGGAGGTAAACACCAGAAAAGATGATAAGGAAACCACAAAGGAGAGAGATTGTGTTGACTGCAGAGGTAGTGTTGAACCCCTGGAAAAGAAGGCACGATGCGACGAGAGTGCAAGTCGTAAAGGTTACGTAGTAAAGAGGGTTCACGCTAAGCGGGAACGTCAGTATACGTAGCCGAAACCCAAAATGCTGAAGACGTACATGTTTGTGGAGAATTGGCTCAAGGCCTTGTTGAAGTAGTTCATCTGGGTGAGAATGCAGCCCGCTACTAGGATAACAAAGACATATGTTGAGGGGTGTGTGAACTGGTTGTTACCCGCGAACGTCATCTTGAGCGCAATGCCAAAGGCCTTGATGAACATGATGGAAACGGAGCCGGACGTCGAGCAGATGGAGAGGTAGATGAGGGGGTTCTTGCGACCGTACTTGGGGGCGATTTTGTAGATCATGAAGATGCAGAAGACAACACAGAATGCGCAGTAGAAGAGGAAGCCTGCAGTCGCAATTGTTAGTTGGGGCAGGAAATTGCATGAGAGGCATGTAGACATACCAGGCTGTAGGGCGAGGTTCAAGATCTCCTCGACTGACTGGACCTCCTTGTCTGGCGGGGCATGTAGCACGATAATGACCGAACCGATGAGACATATCGCGCAGCCAATCTTCCCGAGGAGGCCTAGTTGTTCGTCCAAAAAGTATGAGCCGAGTACAGCGCCAATGAGTACTGAGAGGGCTCCGAGGGGAGTCACCAGAATAGCGGGCGCAAAGGCATATGCGGCGAAGTTGAATATCTCGCCCAGTACCACTGTAACCGGTCAGCCTTGCAACTTGGTGTCTTTGATGGCATGCGCGCGCGCTCACTCGTTGTGATACCAGCCCACCACACAGGATTCTGTAGATATCCGAAGCCGTCTCCATTGAAGCCATGCTTCTCGATCGAGGCATTGAGGCCCTTTTTCGTAATGACAAAACTCGCGCCGATTGCGAGTGAAGAGCTCACGGCCAGCATGAGGCCAACATATCTGTGGTCATGGTCAGTCCCCAGTCCTTTTCGTGCCCCATGTCCGCCCGGCGCGTAACGTACTTGTCTTCGACCATGGTGCTGCTGTTGCGAGGTCTATGCGACCTGTCTCAGCTGCTCGCAGCCAGGTAATATCAATGAGATGCGTCGGGGTGAATGTGCGAAGACGAGCGTGTGGAAGCTGTGAAGCTAGTGCGTGCGTCGTTGACGGTGGATTGCGCGGCGGGCCTGGAGGCGGTTATCGATAGCGTCGTGGCCTGGCCTGGTGCCAAAGGAAGGTAGGCAAGCGAACGAGGGACCGAGGGAATGAGGGAGGAACGATGATGCGCAAGCGCGATATGACTGCGATCGGCACTATGATAGATATGCAAAAGCGAAGGAAGATGCGACGAGACGGATGTTCGCCAGGGCAGTCATAGGCTAGCCAGCGGCGACGATGTAGGTCGGGGATGCTTGCGCAAGAGGCGGTTGGCGTTTCACCAAACGCTGTTCCTGTGTGCCTGGCCAGGGATCTCGTGAGCGTCCAGAGAGGTCTTGTCGAGCCAATTGTGCGACGAGCGAACGCCAGAGACTCGTCCAACAATGAGCACAGATGGCAAGCAATACTTCAACGTAGCGATGGTGGTTTCTTTGTTCACGGGCTGCGCATCCAAGCAGAGGCGTGCTGGTAGACTATATCTATCCATGTCTCAACAAGGTGGCGGCGTGCCGCATCCGTCTCGTCAGTGCCAGCCAGCCAGCCCCGTCCCGAGCTTCCACGGGCTGAGCTACGTACACGCATGGGACACTGGCGCCAAACGCACAAGGCCTGTCTTTTTAGCCTCCCCCGGGACCGGCCCCTCGACGTCTTGGAAACGCCAAGGTCAGAGCTTGCCGATCACTTCGTCAGACAGCGACGCGGCTTTCCACCCTGCAATATCACCCTTCTCTTATAGGCCCAAATTCTTGCCAATATATCTTTTCCGACTCCTATTTCGCCCTCTGACCTTGCAATCTAACTATCAGGGATTATTGTGTCTACATGCTTTGGGAAAATCTCTAGTAGCGTATGGGCTGCGCCTCATCATGGCATCCTTAGTAACCCCGAAATAGCATGCCTCGTAACCCTCTTCCCCACAGCATCCAACGAACGCCCGGCCGCACTTGCGGCACTATCGGCTTCAAGCATCCAAGTCCAGCATGACGAAGCATCACGATCTGCAGTCGATACGAGGTGTTCGCAAATTTGTAAATCTTTGATTGAGAGCTGATCATGTCCTGGGCCTCTTCAGGGTATCTTGAAAAGCGCCTCAAAGCACTGGGTATAGGGCTCGAAACACCTGGCAACCCCACCTTTTTGTCCATCCACCCCCAACTACCATCAAAAAGAAGGCTGCATACGTCCTTGTCCGTACTCCAAATTGACCGCCAGTCAAGAGAAAAGCAACGCTCAAAACATAATCCCTGCGCTGGCAGGGCAAAATAGAAGGAAACCGCGCCAACCTGCGCTTTCTCTTACCTTTTGATCCCCATGGACTCCCCCAAAGCTAGCAACCCCGTGGTGCGCGCTGCATGTTCGGGCCTGGTTATTAGTACACTCGTATTAGTTCAAAGGCGCATGGAGTTGAAAGAAAGAGGTGGAGGGAGCTGGCTGTTAGTACGTTTGAAGACCCAAGACTCCGAGGACGGTGGGCCTTCACACTCGTGCGCGCTTGGCGTCTGGAAGGAAGAAATTAGCGCTAGAGCTCCGCTTACGAGGTGAAATGTATGTAGGCATACCTATAGAGTCGGCCGCAATATCCACTCCATGTCCAGCCTCGTCGATAGATCGCTTGTGTCCTTGCGGAGACACATCATTGGCATCGGTAGACGAGGCGGTCGTAGGATCTGCAGCCGAAGACGTTGCGTTCTCAGCTTGTGCAGCCACACCGTCCTCTTGATCTTGGGTATCGGCAGCGGTGTCATTTGCAGTGGAGAGATTTCCAGGAGCTTCTTGGGACAGCTCCTGGCCGACGGCCCACTGTGTATCGTCCAAATCCAGAAAATCGTTTGTGCCAGTAAAGTCGTCGCCATCCGTTCCAGTGTGATTGCCAGTGTTGAATTCCTCTCCGTTCATAAAGTCCAGTTCTGGTTGCTGTTCGAAGTCCTGGTACTCATAATCGGCGTATTCTTGGTTAGCATCGCCGTCATACTGAAAACTTGCGGCATGGTCTCCGGCTTCATCGGCTTGAAATCCGTGCGACAAGTCGTCTTGTTCGAATGTCGGGACATAATCCTGGTACGAATGCTCATCGTCGTTACCTTCAAGCTGATCTGGCTCGTTTGCGGCGCTAGTCTCCTCTGCGGTATCAAAGCTGGCTCCGTCGTGCTCTTGGTTCGTCTGCTGGTTAAGGTGTGGGGATCCTGCGACGGATACCGGTTTCTCCGCGTTGGTGGAATCATCTCCCCGGACAGTTGCAGACGAAGGCGACAGCTCGGTACCAAGTGCCTGTTCTGCTTCTTCGACAGCAGCGGATGGCTCGTCCTCTTCATCGCTGTAATCAATAAGATCACCTTGCTCTTGCAAGCGACGTGCTTCAATCTCAGCCTCAGTCCGGTCGCCCGATTGTGATCGGGTCTGTTCAGGGCAGTCTGCCACCTCCTGTGGGTCTGTGGGGACTTCACTAGGATTAGTAGCTTGTAGCGAATTGTCTTCACCATCATCGCCTTCATGGCCTTCGCCGGACGCGTGTTCAGCCACAGTCTCTTCGCTCTCTTGGACTTGTATACCCCCTTCCTCATCATCAGCTTGCGCGTCGTCCTCTTCATCATGATTATGCTCGTGCTCGGGAACCTCTTGAGGTTGGTCGTCCGCGTCGTCGTGTCCTGCTTCTTCTTGAGGCGAGGCTTGTGCTTGACCTTCCTCTTCTTGCGTCGCCTGACTTTCCACTGGTTCCTCAGCAGCGGTATCTTCTTCGTGTTCTTGCTCGTCATGTTCTCGCTGCTCATGATGCACTTGCTGTTGCTCCCCTGCATCGACCTGCTCCTGCCCCCCTTCAACTACATCCACCTGTACCTGCACCTCCTCTTCATCTTGTACTTCAGGCTCCCATTCGGTGAGCTCATCGCTCTGCACATCAACGGATAAGCTATGGAAATGAGTTTCGCCTGCGACAATAGCTGCTTCAAAGCCGGAATAGCCACTCCCCTTGTCAGCATGTCTTGCTACATCTGCAAGCAAGGTCGCAAAGCGTGGGCGGTGCAACAATGTAATGTAAAATGAGTCTGGCTCAGTGTTACCATCCTGTTCATGGAGCGTATAGTAGTAGCCCGCAAGCCGTTCAAGCGAGACGGCTACCGATGCAGTGCTCTCCTCAAAAAGCTCCATGTTTTGCAAATGATCAAAGCGAAAGCCGAGCTCCATTCCATCCAGAACACCTGTTCCGAGAGCCAAACGACACGCTTGGAAGAGATCTGACATGCTCGTTCTGGCCACCGAAACGTCTTCTAGGAGCCAATCCCCACTGTTCTCGTAGTCATGGTGTTTGAAAAGCCACAACTCTTCGCCCATGTAGTTCACAGTGACGGGTGGCAGTTCAAAGGAATCGTCTCCCTGATGTTCGTTCTCCTGGGACTCATCGTGATCATGGTTGACCTGAGCCGGGCCATCGGGGTCGGTCTCGTTGCTCGCATACTCTTCGTGGCCTTTTAGCTGAACACCGCCCTCATCACCACCAGTCTGGCCATCTTCCTCATTATGGCTGGCCGACTGAGGACGCGGCGAGGATTCATGCTTTTCGACTTCTGGGCTTCCTTCGACAACGTGGTCAGGGTCCGCGTATGGGCTCTGTGAATGCTTGCTTGTTGTCATAGACATTAGAGCTTGTAAGTCAGCAGGTATCTCGTCTTGCTGTGCAGTTGCATCCTCAGCCTGAACAGTGTCGTCTTGTATAGAGTAGCGTTGGTTTAGCCAAGGTGAACGAAGCGCGGTGTCATGATAGTCATCGTCCTCTTCGGAATAATCAAGCAGGTCCTCATCTTGAATGGTTTGTTCGTCCTGAGTCGTGGTAACATCGGCCATGACAGGGTTTTGTTCAACAACTGTAGCGCTGTCATCACCTTGGAAACTATAGTCTTCCTCGATGACATCTTCCTGGTCGACCATGTAATCATCGTGCTCGCCGCCGGGTGCGGTCTGGGCATCCATTCCGCTCGCCGAGGCTGCATCGTTGATAGAGACGTCATCGTCCTGAGCATAGGAAGGCGGAGGCTCTAGATCCAAGTCGATGTCACCGTCGTTGTAGTCAAGAGCGCCATCATCGGACTGCAAATCCATGTCATCCGCGGTCGTAATCTCGAGACTAGGCGTCGGTTGTGTAGTGGCGGCCATGATGTGTGTCGGGTGGTGGTTGAGGTATTTGGGGGTTGATCGTTCGTCGGTCAGAAACGCGTGAATAAAGGAGCGTGGGGGGCGCGTCACAGCTTGATGCAAGTCACTGTGGCGATGCAGCAATCTGTGATACAAGTGCGCAAAGTCGGCAATGTGTGCGCAGCGTGGACAAAGACTAGAATCGCATAGCGAAGCGTTCCCAAGCGGTTTTGCAGTCGTGGAGATCTGGACTGGGTGAGGATGAGGGAGAGTGTGTGGAAATGAGACGAAGTATGCACGGTGGTGTTCGCGCTAAGGCGAGCAAGTGCTTGGGCGGGAGCGGGCAAGTGGCAGGCAGATGTGGCTTGCACTTTGGAAATGCAAGTGGCCAGACTCGGGACTGGTATAGCTTTCTACTGTTATCTTCGCGCGGCAAGTCGAGAGAAAAATATGGTTGTCAAGTTGCAATATTTGTGGTTGAGGCGAGCTGTTGGTGAGATTAAACAGAGACCTGAAGCCAGGCTGCTTCATTGTAGATTCGACGCTAGGCAAACGCAAGCTGCACGTGACTCCAGGTGTCCACTTGGAACCTCCAGGTGTTGCGACTGGAGCAGCGGGAATCTGCGAGAGGTCCTTGTCGACTTGACCTCTTAGTATACATAGACAATTCACACCCTGTCTTACTGCCTACTTCGGTCGGCCCTACCATACCTCCTGAAATCCGCCATTAAGACACGCTTGCGTTCCTGATCATCTCCCCGTCCCAATAATATTCCCCACCATCTCCAGCGACGCGGCTTCAACCCCAGGGCCCTACAGACGAAGCCACCACTCTTGAGCTTCTTGCGACTACTTTCCAGCAACCTTAGATAACGTGTAGTCACAATGGTATGAGACTGCGCAGGAGACAATGCCTCCGACTTTCAGACCACGACACCAAGCTGACGAAGCCAGGTGGTCCTCGCAGCTTCGATATGCACAAGAGGCGGCAAGGCCGTTCTCTCGCGCCAATTCCGCGAGATGCAGCGCTCCCGCATCGAAGCTCTCCTCGCATCGTTCCCCAAGCTCGCCGATAGCGGAACCCAGCATACCACCTGCGAACAGGACAACGTGCGTTACGTATACCAACCGCTCGACGAATTGTACATGGTCTTGATCACCAACCTGCAATCCAACATTCTCCAAGACATCAACTCTCTGCACCTCTTCGCCCAGGTCTGCTCCTCGATATGCAAGTCTCTCGACGAGCGCGAGATTCTCAAGAACGCTTTCGAGCTTCTGACGGCCTTTGATGAGATTGTCACACTAGGATACCGGGAGAACTTGACCATGAGCCAGATCAAGACCTTCTTGGACATGGAATCGCACGAGGAGCGTATTCAAGAAATTATCGCACGGAATAAGGAGCTCGAGGCTTCAGAGGAGCGCAAGCGCCGGGCTAAGCAGCTCGAGATGCAGCGCAAGGAGATGTCGAGATCGCAGCGAGCCGGCGGAGGCATGGGGGGCGGTATGGGCAGTGGTATGGGAGGTGGCATGGGCGGTCGCTCACCATCGTATCCTGCCTTTACGCCCAGCGTACCAACGACAAATGTCCCCGATACCTACGACTCGTACGAAGCTGAGAAGAAGAAGGCTACGAACAAGCCATTGGCTCTGGGCAAGAAGGGTATGCAGCTCGGCAAGAAGAACAAGACCAACAACATGTACGAGCAGGTCACCGGCGAGTCAGCGCCAACTGAAGAGGAACCACTCGTCGCACCCAAGCCATCCGCACCCGCTGCAGCAGCCCCCGCAAGCGCACGCCAATCTACCTCGACCGACCGCGAAGCCGTCCACATCACTACCAACGAGACCATCTCCGCCCGACTAGACCGCGAGGGTCTGCTCAAGTCGTTCGAAGTCAAGGGCGAGATGCAACTCAAGATCACCGATCCCTCCTTCACACAAGTCAAGTTGGACCTGGCCACTGGCGACACTCGCGGCGCACAGTTGATGACGCATCCCAAGGTAGATAAGGCCGTCTTCAAGAACGACAAGGTCATCCAGCTTGCCGACGCAAGCAAAGGTTTCCCCTCCAACATGGGCATCGGCGTCATGAAGTGGAAGTTGGCACCACGGCCCGACGATGTCTCGGACCCACCCATTACTTTCCGCGTCTGGGTCGAGGACTCGGGCAACATGTACAACATCACCGTCGAGTACGAGCTCACCGGCGGCGACTCGTTGAAGGACGTCACCGTCACCATTCCCTACCAAACCGACGAGCCCAACGTCTCTTCCTTCGACGCCGTATACGAGGTCAGCGGCGACAGCATCGAGTGGAACATTGGTGCCGTCGACGACGCCAACAGCTCCGGTAGCTTCGAATTCGAGGCCCAAGCCGGCAGCGACTCGGAGTTTTTCCCCATGAATGTTCGCTTCAGCAAGGCCACGCCTTTTGTCGATGTAGATGTAAGTTGCAATATCCTACTGTCGTTATATGAGTGCGAGACATGTGTGCTAATCAACAAAATAGGTCTCGTCTGTCACCCTCCTTTCTATGGGCCAGGATATCAGCTTCTCCAAAGACGTCAAGTCCGTCGCCGAAAACTACACCATCTCATAAACCCCGTCGTATTTATGCAAGGGCAAGTGGTAACTGGGCGTTGGCAGAGGAAATGTCATAAGCGCTGAGACTACTTTGTCGCGGACACATATGTACAGAGGGGATGGTCAGATTAGACAAAACTAGAACAACTCGAATTACATTGACCCACGCCCCTCCCGCCCCCCCCCCTTCGTTGAAGTTGAAGTGATCTTCACCATTGAGTTTTGACGAGCGCCTCTTTTTCGACATATGACATGTTTTTACATTTGGGCCATGTCAAGACTTGTATTTATCTATACATGGCTGATGGAGCCCTCGACTATCTAACTGCTGCCGTGCACTATATACACGACAAATTGCTTTGTGTGCCGGGTAGTGGTATACATCTCAAAACACCAAGTTTGCTACCCTCACTCTCTTTTACGTTACTGCTGCCACTACTACTACTACTACTACTACTACTACTACTACTACTACTACTACTACTACTAGCCGACTAGCTCACAACCTCTGTTCGCTAGATAACGCGCGTTCTGTGGTATATCGACGGAGAAGGAAAAGAAAACTTGAGATAAATAAGCAGAAGATAAGACAAGACCAGCGCTGTATACTAGAAAACAAGCGAAGATATAAATCGGAGAAAAGAACTCGTGCTGGGAAAACTTTCGGGAGATCTAATTTCGGCCGTAAGAGAACAAAAAGATCTGCGCAGCGATAAGACGAAGAGGAAAAAAAAAGCGTCGCTAAAGCGGTAGATGGAATGGGAGGGAAAATCGAACCAGCGGCCGTAGATAAGATGGCGTATCAAGAGCAGTAAGTAAACAGTAAGGCGGGTGAAAGGGAGTGCGCCTAAATAACCGCATCACTCAAAAAAGCAAAGTCCTCCATGAGCGTGTTAACTTGACTGATGGTACTTTCTCTCCGCACACTAATCGCACGTTGAAGCCTTTCGGCGTGCACCTCCGTTTCCGTAAGCGTGGACTTGCTTGTCGTCTCGTCTTCAGGTAGACTGTACTGGAAGCCCAGACCGAAACAGGCAGCCTGGCGGCGCGACGAGCGGCGCGACGAGACGTCAGAGTATTGGGTCTCGGCATGGAAGAGGTCGGAGCCGAATGTCGAGATGCGGAGTTCGTTGAGTTGGGGTGGGGTGGAGAGACGGTAATTTGACTCGGAATCTTCTTCGTCGTCGGTGATGTGCTGGATCTCAGGCACTTGTGACATGTGCTTTGAAGCGGCGGTTTCTTTAGGCGAGGCATACGAGTAGCGGATCAAGAGGCCTTGGGACGTGTCGATGTCGCTGTCATTGCTGGTGAGGGAACTGAAAGTTGGTGATAGTACGGCTTCATCGTCGTCTAAAGTTGGGGAGTTATAGCCGATGGAGTCGTTGCTCCATGTGGAGAAGTGACTACGAGCTTTTTCTTGGAATTGCAGACCGAAGTGGTCGAGACGCTCGTCGTCGTCTGCTTCCTCGAACTCGTCATCTGACTGTTCAGCTGGCAATTCGCTGATTGCTGTGCCCTTGCATGCATAGAGCGGTGCGGGTGTCAGGTAGCGAGGGAGCGCAGGAAGCTCCTTGTCGAGGACTGACTGGCGGAAGTTGGTACTGCGTAGGCTGCCATGACTAGAGGTGGGGCGCTCGTCTAGGGACGGCGCCCTCAGGATGCTCGATGGTCGCGATAGGACGGGAGCAGACGGTGTATCATCTTCTACCACCCGATCCTGCTCTGTAGAATTTTGCTGAAGCTTCGGCGATGAAAGCCATGGGTCGTTAGAGAAGAGACAATGTCGTGTTCGCCTTGTGTCGTCGGAGTTGGCGCGAATTCGGCTTTGCTCGACCTTAAACTCGCTAGTGATGACGGTTGAGGGTACATAAGACGACCGTCGTCGAACATAACGTTCCTCCATTGCTGGCAACTCTGCCGCCCCAAAAGCCGAGTCGTGATCGGGATCCACAGGATGCGATGTCAAAGGGGAGAACTCTTTTCGTATAGTAGGTACAGGGCGTTCGGGCGTGGCATCTGACTGTGTTTCTCGTATCGATTCGATTGATGGTCGATACACTGATAGGGGAATGAGGTTAAGATCTTCACCACCACTAACAAGGATGGGTGAGCTGATGTCCAGCTCTCTGGCTTTCGATCCACTGCGATTTCTCGAGGCAGCACGTTTGGAGGCCAGCTTGTCTTTCAGTTGCTTAAAGTCAGGGAAGATAGGGGTGGAAGGCATATAGGGCGAGGCCGATGCGCTCCGCGCATGACGCACAACATTTGGAGAGAGAAAGCCATCTGTAGGGGGATGGGTTGCAGACCGAGGAGTCCAAGGTGAAGGCAGAGGAAGGGTGTTTGGTACCGGTCCTGCGCCTACCTTGGGGGAAGGAACTGGTCTCAGAGGTGCAGGTGGCACTGGCGTGAGATACCTATCTTTGGGGTCGCGTGTGAAAGAGGTAGTATCAGAGTTGCTGCGACCATGCCCCTCTCGAGGCATGTCCAAAACATTAAGACGTTGACCTGGGAGAAGAGGACAGAAGGTTGTCGACTCCTCAGCGGGGTTGTGATGTTCTTCATCCCCGTCAACCTTGTACTGTAGGCTATCAGTCACTGAGCTGTCTTGGAAGAGCAGCTAACTTACGTAGTACCAGTAGATGCCACCCATCTTGAGAGGCCCGTTCCGTTTTGGTATTTGCTGTTCCAGGTCTCCGTCGCAAATGATGTCAGAAAAGGTAAAGCAGCCTTGCCAAATGTTGCGGCCCCCGCGTACGTCAAGCTCGAGTGGATATGGCCGCTGGAAGTTGTCCCAAGATCCAAGTAAGACGACACTGCGCAGTGCGGCGGGGCAGTGACTTGATGCGAAAATAAGTGACAGCCTTGAAGGAAGAGGCACAAAGGGGGGTAGACATACAAGAGAAAAGTGTGGAGTGTAGTGTTGTCCATGGCCGTGATATCGGATTAGCCTAGGCTGATAACGGCAAGGACTACCAACGTTGAAGCGCGTATGCGTCTAAGCCCTGGCCACGTCTGAGGTGTTGCATGGGATGATGAGTATCAAATATAGAAGTCCATGCAGTAAGCTAAGTTGGATGTTTGAGCCTGCGCCTTCTAAATGGTCGCGTCGGAGGAGTGTCCAGGAAAGTGACGAGAGCAGTGAGATGATTGGCGCGCAACGGTAAGCGTCTGTGAAAATGCTGAAACTGAGCGTGGTGTCTGTATGTACGATTATGGCGAGGCTGACCAGGGACTACGCAGGCTGAGGAATCAGAGCAGGTCGGAGAATTTCTGAAGCAAACAGAGTCTAGATGTTTTATGCAGGCTGTCACCGACCGGCAGCAAGAGTTGGAGTGTGGAGACAGAGCCTCAGTTGCGAAGGTCCAAGATTGGTGGGTTTGGCGCCTGTGGATGATGTTGGCATATAGCTGGGGAGGATGCAGGCTGAGCGCTTAGTATCGTCGTCCAAATCGCTGAGATGTCGGCTATGTGAAACACGGTATCCGAAAAGGTGCAAACGCAACTGAATGCTGAGTAAACGGCGTATGAGAAGAAAAGAGAGGAAAAGATGGGTCGTAAGTCAGAGTTGTAGTTTGTGCTAGTCAGGTAGGAACCAAGCGGAGGACAGCCACTGGCGCCTTCTCGCTATGATAAGGAAAGAGAAGTCGCGAGCGAGGGTTCCACGATGCATTTGAAGGGCTGATCCAAAACACGTCAAATCTGAGGCGCATTATTGGGCTTATGTCATGATGTGCTCCCGTTGGCCACGGGCGCTGGCTGAAGAGGAGACTTCAGCTCCTTCATTTCCTCAGCCGTCATGTCCATGGCTGCGAACCTTTGCCCTCAACTGGGAACCGATGCATAGTAAGGGACCGAGCGGACTAGCGACTTTTCCCCTCGCGTGACGAGATAGGTCGACTGACACCAGTGCGGCCATGGCGTGCGGAAAAGAACAGGACAAGAAGCATCGAGGAACAGGTTGTCGGCACCTCGTTCTCGGGAGCTGAGGGTAGATCCCATCTTGCCTGATGGCTCCCCCTGCTGCACTTGGCCAACGGCGTCCCAGACACGACTCGATGGGAGCGCGCGGTTACTCTTGCGACCGCCACACGGCCGCTTAATTCGCCGGCCCCTGACACGATCGCCCAAAGGGTGAAGTGACCCACTCACAGCATGAAATCCTTCCACGAGGCTTTTCCATACCAAGTCCCGTCTGCTTGGTGCATGTAGTGCATAACCAGTTGCTAGGTAGGTCGTCTGTTGTTGTTGAGGGCACAGCTTGCATACGTCGTGGTGCGTCTTCGGCCATGGGAGCGGGGAAACCACCAAGCAACATGACGGAATGGGTACCACGCACGACCCGCTGCAAGACGGATCTGCGCTCCAAACAGATTTTTGCTCAGAGCATCACAGCCTCGTAGCGCCGGACGCGGCACAGCTTTGCAGGTGGAGAAGTCTTTGCCAGTCAATATCGTCGGCACAAGCGATGCTGCATGCCTTGGAAGCGGTGCCCACAGGTGGCACCTGTTACGCTTCCATGACGGCGAAGAAACGCTTTGGTGCCGGCTTCCAGTACGCGAGACCGAATTGCTTTTTTTAATGCCGCGAACGCCAACGTTCATGAGCAGGTATGCACTTGAAACCACAGTTTGTTTTTGTTATGGATAGATCTGGGATACTGCATGCACTACGTCAAGTCCCTGGTCATCTCAAGGTTCGGCCCATACCGGATGTAGGGCCACCGTACGACCAAAAAGCAACAACGTGCCACAGCAAGGCACGTAAGATTCTGTAGCACGCGGTTTCAAAGCCTTGCGCGCTGACTAGCGTATGCATGTTGCATTCCCGACAATCGTCCGTCATTATTATGATTACAATCCCATCTTACTGGAAGCTGGTCCCTAGCAACGCTGGCTTGCGATCTTCAAGGTCAAGGATCATCTGTCCAAACAGACCATTGGCCCATGAGAACCACTGCCTCGTCCAATCGCTCTCGTTGAACGAGTTGATACTCTCGTGAATCAACCCCAAGCCATCAGTACTGCTGACAATCTGGCCCAACTCGTTGACGATCTCGTCGTCGTCGTCGGTCGTCAGAATACGCACAATAGAAGCCATTGGCCATGCCATACCAGGTCCCTGGTGCGGTCCGCCAATGGCGTTGATAACAGGACCCCTCATGAAGTACGGGTTCGTTGCGCTGAGAATCAAATCGCGCGTGTTGGCATACGTGTCTTCATCGACCGGATATTTGAAAAAGGGTGCAGAGAGCAGCCCAGGGATGTTGGCGTCGTCCATGATGATGCGCCCGCCAAAGCCGTCAATCTCGAACGGGTAAATCTTGCCGTAGGTCGGATGCTCAACCGTACCATGCGTCTCAATGGCGTTGCGCAACGACTCAGAGAGTGCAGACATTCTCTGCGCAAGCGACTTCGAGTTGCCGCCGTTTAGTTGTTCCATGATCTTCGCAGTTGGCGCCAAGTAAGAACTGAACATCATGTTGGCTGGGATGTAGAGTTGGAAGATTGTGGAGTCGTCGCTAGGCCTGAAGCCACTTCGAATCAGTCCTGTACCGTTGGCAACTGGGTTTCCAAGTCCGTCATTTGCAAACGTCTCTGTTGAACGCGTGGTCAATCGCGTGAATGTATATGGGCTCTCCAAAACCGCCCCATCCGGTCCATAGGTAGGAAGCATCTAGAAAGGTGAAGACCCAAAGTCAGTGTATGTTTCACAGGTTCCGTACGACTAAGACTTACCATATCGTCAGCGACGTCCAGAACGGCCTCGACGGCCTGCGCCCACTTGAACTTTCCGAAGAATTCGACGTCTCCCGTGGCTTCGTAGTAATCGGCAGATATCTGCAAAAAGGCGGCGAGCGAATCGAGCTCATATTTGCACTCGAATACACTGCTGTTGGAGTACTTGGGAAAGACAGTATCCTCACTTGCCGACTCGTTCTCTGCGGGAGGCAACTCACTCTCGACAGGCGGTTGGAACGAGTTGCAGTAAGGCGACGTGAGCAGGTACCGCGCTTGCAAGTTGATCACGCCGCGATACAGACTTGCAATGGAGTTCGGGTCGCTGCTAGCGTTGAGAAGCGGTAGATAACTCTGCATCTGATTCGAAGAGTCGCGCAACCACATTGCGTTGATATCTCCGGTGATGATGAATGTCAACTCTTCCTCTGCATTGTCGGTAGCATATCCTTTCCATTTGATCGCAGTGTCGAGCGTGTTGGGGTATGCATTTTGAAAGAGACGGTAAAGATCTGGATCTTTGATGACGCCCTGCATACGTGTGACTGTGTCCTCAAGGCCTTGGGACTTGAAAGTCCGGCATTCCTCCGACGGTCGTTGATAGGGAAGCTTGTACCTCCCAGAGCTCAAAGGCTCATGTACCTCTTTCGCATAGTCTATATACTCCGGACATTGCGCTGAGACGAACAAAGGGACATTTGAGAGAACGCCGAGGATCGTGAGACTGCGCATGTTTCCAGAGTGTTGGAGGACGGACTTGCGATTTTAAGAGTGCTATGTAGTGAGAGGAAGTATAATGGGAAGAAGCGTTAGATTATAGCCGTAGTATGACGGCCCACGAGGCCCGTCATGGTCGCGTGTTACCTATGCACTATTCGCTATATCACACACCGAGTGTACATTTCCCCGCTCAATAATCTCATCAAGATACTTAATAGCTTGGCAGCGGATGTAACATTCATTGAAACCATTCGATAGACCCATGAGCTTTGGGCACGGCGACGTCATGTTGCTGGTGATCCGGCCCGACGTGTCAGCAGACGGTGAGGGAGGGCGCAAAAGCAGAAGGTCCAGAGCCAACTGAACTCGATGATAATGCATTAGGCTGGTCAGATGACCGAATGCGGGGAATTATTAACGGTCTCTGTTGTCATAGCTGGGGTTGGCCATTAAGCTTGAACGATCTGCGGGGTGCCAGGCACACCTCTCACATTGATGTGTAAGGCGCCAAGGCGGGTGCAGAGAAGCACGAGGCTTACCAGGCAGCTACAGTACCTGATTCCCTTCAAGAGAAGGTTCTTTCGCCGTCGAGATTAGCTTCATGCTGACTTGCACAGCGGTATAGGCTCCGATGAAAAATCTGGAGGTACCTAGGTAGAAGGGCAGGAATGACGGCTGCTGAGCCACAATCCGTTAGCGTATCGGAACCCAGATCAGTTCCGAGAGCGCTTTCTCCTTTCCATCGGAAGTCTTGTCTGACCTCCAACTACCCCAAATTTCCCACAGCGCAGCGACCATGAACCAGCCGATGGCGGCGCGAAGGCCGCATCCAAAATCGAAGTTGGGTTGTACAGTGTGCAAACAACGACGGATCAAGGTATGCTATACTACGTTGCATCAGGACCGGCTTCGGTTCTCAAAGGAACATCACATTCTTTGCATAGTCCCTGCGGAGTTTGGTGGGACCCGTACAATGGAAAATTTTAGCTGCCATGTGGGCAAAACAACCCCGGAGCAATATTGTCCGGAACGACATCACGGTACACAAGTTAACCCTGGATAGTGTGATGAAGGTCGGCCGGATTGCGAGAATTGCCGGAAGCGCGGTGTAAACTGCAGCTTCCGAGTATACGATCCAACACCGAAACCTTCGGCTCTCATGGTGGGTCCACTGGGTCAAGAGTGGGTGAGAACGCATGTTTTTGCCCAAGTCGAGGAATTCACGACTCCCCCACCCAGCAAGGGCCTTTTGGATACTTGCGTACGCGATGAGCTGCTAGCGCACTATTCTTCACCTACACGGTCTCACTACGGCAATGTTTTGAAGCATTTCACGACACACACGATACCTTCATTCGCTCCTGGAGCTGCCTCTCAATCCGCTTGGCGGAACGCCCTTCCAGATCTGGCGTACAAATACAGCTTTGTAACGAACGCCATGCTCGCAGCAGCCTTTCTCCACATTTCCCAACTTGCTACTACAAAGGACGTTCGAGACTCGTACCAGAACACGGCTGCAACTCAAATGAATGCAGGTATGGCTCACTATCGTTTGGAGGTACAACATGTCACGACCGAGAACTCCGAAGCTCTCTTCGCTTTCTCTGCAATGCTGACTATCTTCGTTCTGTCGACTGCTGCCACCGAATGTGCCCTCGCTCTCAAAGCCATCAGTACAGGAGACAACGGCTGCGCTCGCAGAGATGAACTCTTATCGAACGCGGTGCATATAATCTGCAGGGTTTTCCGTTCTATGCGTGGAGTTTTGGTGATATTGGTTCCGTGTTGGGCCCATCTCCGAAGCGGACCCCTACATGTTCTCGTCGAACGTGAGTGGTGGCCAGCTGCGATCCCAGTGACTGAAGAAGAAATCAGCAATGATGAGAAGTTGCTTCGACTAGAGAAGATGTGGTCAAGACCTGGCAGAGCCTACGACTACTCATTTGACCACCTTCGCATCGCTTTGAAGAGCCTGCGAGAAACGTTCGCCCTTACGTCGAGGCTTGAATGCCTTAACCTTGCTTCTGCAGAGGATACGCCAAGCGATTTCGACTGGACTTCGGCGATTCATTGGCCAATTCAACTGACGCTCGACTTTCTTTCGCTACTGGAGCAGCAACATGTTGAGGCATGGGTAATTGTTGCACATTTCGCGATGCTACCACTGAAGACCAAGAACGTCACATGGCTTGATGGCTTATCTATGAACATTATAACAACAGCCGCGCTTGTCATAGGAGAGGAGAACTGGAGCTGGATTGTATGGCCTGTGGAAACAATCGGTATAGACCTGGAAGTCCTACGAAACTCGGTGGTCGCTCCTACACGCACCTCATCTCCGACTCTAAGAGCAGGGCCACCCCTGCCCGCAGTACAACAACATCTTACTTGAGAGTCCGAAAACATCCCATCCGGGAGACAGGGAACTCCTCACGCTGGGCGGCAGTTTCATGGTCAGGTTTCTACTGGCCTGGCTCCGACGCTGTCACCACCGAATAAACCCCAAAGGCTCAATATAGACTTTTGTGTACCGATCAGCACTATAGTCTTCTCCAAGGAAGTTGTGCCCAGGCACGGACAGATCCCACTCAGCACAACCGCAATCAATGCGTGTCCAGGCCATTGTATCGTCCTCCATCTTGAGATATCCCAGCCAATGTATCTCTTCTCGTCGCATACATCGTATCGTTTCATGGTTCGATTATCTTCGTTCGCTGCGCAGAATCGCAGCTGATTCTCTTATTCTTTCATCACCCGTATGTGGTATTGCTAGCACTATTTGAATCAGTACGGAGGCATTCCTAGACGTGTTGGTGTTCTCCTACCTTGGACTCATGGGTGCATGTGCGTTCTGATTTGGATAATATGCGCCCTTCACTCCCAGCTTTGGCAGCTTGGCCCAGGATCTCTCCCTTACTTCGCGCATATAGGCATCTTGCTCTGGCGACCGGTTGTAGTGTTGCATTTCGTCTTGGGCCTCACCGCCGTAGAATCGAAAGACAGCAAAGCCGCAGCATACGAGCGCGCCGGCTCCGAGGATGACGAGGAAGATGATCAGGCTTGGGGCGAGCTGAAAGCCCATGTTGTCTCTTTTTTGGAGGATCATGCTGGCTGGGGCGTATGGTGGCATAACGGCGTGTGTACTGCAACGCAGGTCTGTGTAACGAAAAAGGGAGACAAATCAAGAAGTCGCAAGTCGGGGTCCTGCTGCGGTGACCAGATGAAGGACGAGAGTGCGTGATAAGAGTGTAAGCCTGGTGGCGGATGTTCCGGATGTTACTCGAGTGAGGTGCCAGCGAAGCCGATCGAGCGAATGGTCAGCGCTGTGCTTACGACTGCCCAAACAAGATGATGTGATGCGACAAATGTTCCACAAAGCAACAGAGAGTGATAGTTGCGTGACAGTCAGTCGTTTGCGCGACCCTCTCTCGAACGACGGCCCTAACTATATACCGCATGATTCACTTGCAGCTGCGGCCGTCTGATTCTTCGTATTCCCGAACGAACCGCAAGCTTCGCCAAATCGTCGCCCTTCACTTCTTCGAGATTCTGGACCCGCGCCAGCGATCCTCAGTCTACCCAATCGGGCGCAAGCTTATATGATGCGATTGGCTCCAAAGCAGTTTCACGTGCTGCGGCAAGTCTTACATTACCCCACTTTGACGACGTCGACCATGGTGGGCTCGTCCTGGTTGGCGCCTCAGGAACGCGTAAGACGCTTTTCCACCACCCCCCGCCCACAGCTTGCCTAGCCTGGCTACGTATACGAAGTGCGTGGAAAAGCAGAAGCCTAGGAAAATCGTTATATTGTGCCGTGGGACTGACAGGTGTGGCTGTGTGTCTGCCTCACGGTTTCGGATTCGCGCTTGTCCCGTTCCTTGGAGTGCTTACACATTCCTTGGTCTACCGATATTTTTCCTCTGTTACGTCCGCAAAAAGGGACTCGGCGTGTCCTTGACTTTAGCCTTGGCCCAATGCGGCGCAATTCCCTCTTTGCCGGGGACGCCTATGAGTAAACAAACTTACTATACGGGCTTCTGCTGTTGATGACGATGATGAGCCTATAACGATTATTTTTGGTGTCGATGATTGGCATCATTGGCGCAACCATTCTGGCTTCAGCCCTGGCATGACGCGTCACCTGCACCACAGAGCTCAGACTTACCGAGCCTCGAAAGATGGCTCTCCCCCACCATCCAGAACCCGTGGTTGACCAGCTCAGAAGGGATCAGTGCTTCTTTCATGGTCTTTATATGATGATGCGACACGGAGTGACGCATTTGTCCTGTTACAAGTGATGCGCGTCGTTCGTCGATCTTGGGGTCGGTCGGCTGATGTCAATGGTGCTGGCGGCTTCATCCCGGGGCTGCCAGCTGCCCGGATTTCGAAGAATTTCCTTATTGTTCTTTTTTAACTTTCGGGAAGTTAAGATGCACAAGGTGCGCGTCGCGGATGGTTCGCAGCGCGACGCGTCGCAGGGACAGAACAGAAACCGGGTAGTACCGGAAGAGGTTCTCCTAAACAATGGTTCGGCCCATCGTGGATACTTTTCTGAGCTCTTATTTACTGCGGCAGTAAGAGATGGTTCGTTGACGGGATTCGGTTTCGAGGGCTCTGAGCCTGCGACTAGCGTGCCTCACGGTTGTGACGCGGCGGTTCAAGAGTGTCACACAGCAGTGCGCGATGCTTTTGCAAACCAGCCTGGCATATGATCAAAGGGTCCGACAACGTGGCATTCAGTTGCAGCAAGAGATACTGGATTGCCCTAGCACAGAATGAGCCACCGATTTCAGAGTATGTCGAGTGGCTAGTGTTGCATGAAGGCGCATTACTTTTGTGGTCGACACGGGTGCCCCGAATGACAACCATGGGGACGTTGGAATGGCGTGCCTGTTCTTTCGCGTTTATGCCATTGCGCATCGGAAAACGGATCCCTCCGACTTGGTGTCCCGGTAAACTGGTTTCGTTCAGAGGGTCAGACCGGCGATTCGGTCATGCTGGTTTGCGATTCGGGAGAGCTACAATAGACTGCCCCTGCCCACATGTTCGCATTTGGTGGTTCCGTCAAGAGATGAACGCAATTCATTTGAGCGAGTGCAATGGCTGCCATCGTGCGTGCTGGCGCCCTGCAGTTCTACTTGTGCCATTCCACGTACATGTGGCATATGACCAATGAACGGGAATCAGAGTCCACGAATCACACGATCGTCCTAAAAACTTCTCAAAAGCTCTCATAAAGTGCTCATTTGATGCGATGAGAATTGGTCTTAAATTGCGAGGTTTGCCGCCAAACAGAAGATCCAGTTTCGAGCAGATATATGCATCAAGCACCTTAAGGGACAGGCTTATAGGCGACGATAACAACCAGGCGATTCTAGTAAGTCACTGCTATGGAATGGGAAGTGCATGGTCCAGCACATCAATCCTCCGGTCGGAGCCTGCGAGAAACCTACCGAACACCAAGAGAATGGAACGCTGGGCATCACTTAATTGACGATATTTTTTCCTATTTGGGACATTTTCAATCTGGATTCGCTGTATTGTTTCAACTGTCTGCAGCTTCAGTCTCATGGAACACTGGTGCTGTACGAAGATGGTTGAAGTTCGGTTCCGCGGTCCGTTTTCAATCTATCCTTATTAACCGCCACATGGTCCTTGACGCCACCGGCTATAACGTGCTGGTATGCAAATCGAACATCACCATGCTGCAAGCACATCTCCCGTACCCATGGGGTAAGATGTTACACTGCATGTCGGTAGCGGTAAGGCTACAGCTGACTGCCGCACATCGGTCCTGTAACTCACAGATGACCGTCAGCAATAAACGTGAGAGACCTCGCGATGCACGGCGAATCTGAACTTTGGCCCTAGACTATAGCCAAGTTGCAAACATCCCAAGCGAAGTATTAGTTTCATGTTTCTTCCGTCAATCGACCGACAGGTACCCACCGTCTAGAGTTCAAGACATGACCAGTACCACAACACAGCTGTTGAGGCAGGCACGTGGTTGGCGACTTCCTGGGCGGGCGCGATGCCCCTAGCCGAGAATATATTACCTAGCACCAACGTGTAGGAGAATATCACACCAGCGATATTAATCTCGGAAACATTGAAACATATCTGGCGAATCGCATTGCCACAATGCCGTCACAGGACTGAAATCTCCTACTCGCGTCCACAATCCAAGGGCATGGCGACAAGGGCACCTTCCCAGGACTGGATGGCGTACAACTCAGAAACCAGGTCGAGAGGTGCATGGAAATGAAGTTTTGATTGCAAACTTCGTCGACTACCTGGTGAGAGGGAGGGCTGTGGCGCCGGAAGAAGACCGCTAGAAGACGAGTGAAGAGTATATGAGGCACGATAGACCCGGATTCAAGGTCTTGCTCGACAGGAAGTCCTCATCGCAACAGCTTCGACATTCGCTCTCTCTCTCTTCTCAAGACCGTTCAGATCATTGCTTTCACTTTATCACACCAATATCAGCACCATGCTCTCCCTCCTCATTCTTCTCGCGCCCCTCGTGGCAGCTCACGGCCACGTTGACAAAGTCGTTGCCGATGGCAAAGAGTACCAGGGTTGGAACGCCGCGTTGAAATACCAGAGCCCCATTCCCGAGACCGTTGGCTGGCAAGCCGACAACCTTGACAACGGCTTCGTTTCGCCAGATGCCTTCAGCACCTCAGCCATTGTCTGCCACAAGCAAGGCAAGAGCAACGGCGGCTACGTGTCAGTCAAGCCCGGGAGCAAAGTCACCTTCAAGTGGGACACCTGGCCAGTGAGCCACGTCGGTCCCATCCAAGAATACATTGCGCCTTGCAACGGCGACTGCGGTGCGGTTGACCCCGCCAGCCTGCAGTGGACCAAGATCCAATCCAAGGCGCTGAAGTCCGGCAGCAACCCCGGAAAGTGGGCTACCGACGACCTGATTGCCAACAACTTCGCCTGGGACTTGACTTTCCCCAACGTCGCTCCTGGCAACTACGTGGTGCGCCACGAGATTATCGCCCTACATGCTGCTGGTCAGACCAACGGCGCGCAGGCGTACCCGCAGTGTATCAACTTCAAGGTTGAGGGATCGGGAACTGCCAAGCTGACCAGCGGCACTGCTGCTACCAAGTTTTACACTGTAAGTACCAAAATCAAGCTCTCTGTTTTGATTGACAAGATGGATTTGCTAACGTGTTTACGTGATAGCCCAACGATGCTGGTATCAAGTTCAACGTCTTCACTTCTTTCTCCGAGTACCCTACTCCTGGCCCTGCTCTTAAGACTCTGGCTAAGAGGCACGCCAAGGACCTTGAGTACTAGACTCGGTCACTAGTGATGGAAGTACCTTCCTAAGGTGGTATGGAGCTATTTATGGGCGCATCTGCACGATTGAGTCATGGGGTCGTTCGTTTGTTGGTCTTTCTTCAAGACCATGTAAATAGAGCATTGAAGGAGTGTTGTACATAGGCATTAGAATCATGTTTGCAGTAAGCACTGGCACTGGAAAGGTGTCAATATCTTGAAATTTGGGTGATTGACTTGCTGCCGTACTGTCATCACTTGGAGAGAAAAAGTGTCTCTTCAGCATCTCATCCAGTGGAAACAACCTTGAACCATAACTCCAAATACCCCGTCATGAAACTAGTGCTCATTCTGCCGCATATTCAATGCACATTACATCGCCTCCATGTGGCCACATCCTCAGCTGACCATGAAGTACAGCAGTAAACTTTTGTCTCGAGAAAAGACAGGGTTAAAGTGAAAGAAATGTATATGGAAAGAGCAATCTCATAAGCTTATCGACCCAAACGTGCTTAGTGCATTCAAGCATGGTCGACATCTTCTTGCCCCGCCCTCAGGGCATTCCCACAAACCATTATGGGTCTTAATAGCCTTCTTTGCATGGCACTGTGGATAGCTTTGTTCCTCTTCAGTCAGATTCTCGTATGTAATATGCCTCCAGCCCAGATCGATGAGCTCGTCTCTTAACAGATAGTCATTTGCTGAGCCGCCGAGTTGATCCAGACGCTCTTAATGCTTGCGTTTAGCATGTTCACGTAACATGTGCTTTTGCAGACTGCGACTGACCTTCGTTGCTTTCTTAGGAAATGGGTCCTCAAAGCTGGGAGATGCTAGACGCTTTAGACTGCTGACGGTTTCCTGTTGACGTAGTCGTTCTTCAACTCTCTTTGCCTGCTCTTTTTGTGCTCGGGCGATAACGGCGCGTTCTTTCTGGGATGCTGCACGCTGCTTTTCTGCCAAGCGTTCCTCTTCCTTCGTCACTGTCCTATTCGCTTGCATGTCAGAGTCCTCTTGAATTGGCTCTGCATCTTCTTTTCTGACTTGTCTACGGAGGCGTTCCTCTGCGGCTCGAGCATTATCTGCCCTTGCCCTTTCGAAGATCTCTTTTTCACGGTCTTTTTTGAGGCGCCAATGCTTCCTGAGCTTGTCTTCCGCGTCACGGTTTAGTTCCGAAGTCCCGTCGTCCGTAGTGACAGTGCGTTCCTTCTGAGCCTTTTCCCACGCCTGTTTTAGTCGTGCATGCTTTTGCTCTCGCTCTTGGATGATTTTCTTCTGCTCTTGTTCCATGAAAGCCCGTATGCGCTCTACTTCTGCTTCCTGCTGCCTGAGTAAATCCGCTCTTTGCTCCTGCTCCTTTTTTAGTCTTGCCTTGTCGGCCAGATCTTGTAGGCGCTTTGCTTCGGCATCCCTCGGTCTCGCCTCTTCCACGGCAATTGCTTTTCTTTTAGCCGCGATTCTTTCTTTCTTCTGCGCCTTTTCACGCTGCTGAAAATCCTAGTGCTTCTTGTTGATCTTGTAGATGTTCCACCTCGTACGGATCGTGGAGTATATTTTATCGGACTTGCTCTTCTTATCTTTATCGCCCAGGATATCAAATACAACCCCGAGCTAGTATTCTGGATTAGCATACGCTTGCTTGCTAACCAGTCTAATAATACCACGTACGTCCTTGAATATCTGTTCGGAAGGCTCAGACGTCGGCGACTTATTGTCGGGATGATGTTTCCACCGTAAAACCTTAAATGCGTTTGCGATCTCTGTATCAGATGCGTTTTTGGGGGCCCCTAAAATGGCGTATACATCAGGAGCTTGTGGCAGTTTTGGTAAATGGTTCATTATGTAGGGAAGTTCTAAGTTGTGATGTTTGTTGTAGAGGATCTTAGCAGCGTGATGCTTTGTGGAGGATCTTGCTAGTGTGATGCTAATTATGTTGCAGGAAGAGTAGAGCTAGGACAGAAGTGTACACCTGTGCATCTTATACGCCACCAGCGTGCCGAATTTCTTGCGCTAATACTCAAAGAGTGGTAAAGATATAGGTAAGGGTAGAGTGGAAAGAATACTACTAGGTAAAAAAAGACACAAATTCCGTAGCTTTACCTCATTACAACTTTCTTAATCTTACAAGAAAAGGGCTACAAGATAGATAAAAGGTACCTAAACTTTTAAAGCATTTTAAGTAAAGTAAGAACTTCTAGCGTTTCTATTACCTATACTAGGAGCCATACGATATCAAGTAATAGACACAGTGAACGGAAAACGACATTGTAAATTTACCTACTATGCCCCTCCAGCTAAGATTCAACGTATTACCTCTGCATCGGGTGTTTGCCAAACTGACTTCGATCACCCATTTGCACACCATGGCTTTGCATCGTCCTGCCATACTCCATTACCTCATCTTCCCAGCTTTTCAGTGCTTCCATATTTCCTTCAAGTAATTGATCGACTGCGCCAGCAAGTTTCATGGCATCAAGAGCGGCTTGATTAGTGCTGGCCGCAGTGTGTGGTCTGAAGCCCGCCAATGCATCTCCAAGTAGAAGCACCCTGCTGCCACCGAGTAGAGCAGAAGGTGTAATGACGTCTGTGATGGCCTGAATGAAGGGTATCTGGGTCTTGTTTACCAATTCAGTAAACTGCGGTGGCAAGACATCCTTAGCCAACTGCTTTTGGCGTTCCCATACTTCGCCTTTAACACCACCAGGTGGTAGTGTGATGTGATGCCTCTTCCCGTCTTTATCCGTCATGAGCTCGACATGCTCCGGTGACTCTTCCTTGTAGTTGACGTACCACACCCAGTTTAACAGCCTCTCGCCAGGCTTCGTAGTGCCATTCTTCCCCGGAATGGTATACGCGAGGATCTGTATGCCTTCGGTGTGGTAGAATGGGAATTTCTCGACGAAGACATCGGTCGCGGCTTGAGAAATCTGTGTTTCTGGCACGGTCCCCCGCCATGCTACATAGCCCGCGTACTCTCGTTTTACATCTGGGAAGTATTCGGCACGGATCTTGGAGCTGGGTCCGTCGGCTGCGATGACCAGGTCGGCGTCGGTTGTGAATGTGTCTCCGGACTTGTGCTGCACGCTGATCTTCACAGGATTGGTAAAGTCTGGCTGGTTAGATGTAGGCTTGGGGGCCTCTACACTCGTGACCGTGCATCCGTACTCATACGAAGTCTTGCCTTCTCTCTCCTCATCTATGAGTACCTCCGCATAGTCGGTCTTCGTGCCACCATAATTCGTCCGCAGCAGGTGGTAGAGCAAGTCCCAGCTCGTCATACGCTGTTCTTGGTCATGGCGACCAATCGCCGTGCCTGCTTTATCTAGATATAATCGTTGATGGCTTGGGATAGTCAATGGAGTTCGACTTCGATCATAGGTTTGGAAGAACTTCTGCACGTCTTGACCGGCGACGACTCCTGCGCCTTGATCTTGGAGTAGCGGTGTCGGGTTGCGCTCGAATATACGGATATTGAGATCTTTGCGTAGGTGCTTTAGGGCTAATCCACTTAACAGGCCACCTAGTGAGCCTCCGACAATGACTATGTTCTTAGGTTTTGCTGAAGCCATGGTGGCGCGTTAACACGGTCGCGACTATGTAAGAGGATCGGGTGACGGAGTGAAAGAATGTTGAAAGCGAGCCGTTGGCTCAGCACCGTAGACACTACATGCCTGGCTTTTTGACTATCGTGATCTGCTCAGGGATGCATTCTTGCATTTGTCGATGACATGATGGAGTAGTCAAAATGGCAGGGTACGACTGCGACTATCGGGAGCCTCGGCAAGAAACATCACTTATGTTATCATAACGTACACAACGATCTTTCGAAAGCACCTTCCCTAATTCGTTTGCTAGATTATCGCCTACGAGGTAAGAATGCTTGTTTGGTATTTTTTTCTTATTGCAATATGTACTACAGAATATACAAAAATACGCATTGGCTCAGACAATTCTAGACCCCCGCGTTTTGTCGGGCAATGTCTGGCGCTCTCTCAGCTCAATACCTTCTGGCCTGGTAGTCTCATCCCTCTTCATCTCCAACTCTCTCGCAAATTTACTCTTCTCACGGATCTGCGGACCTTTGAAATAGAACATATACACCGGAACACAGAATACAGCAGCTAGTCCAAATAACACCAAGTACGAATTTCGGACACCCAACTTACTGTACATGGGCCCGGTGTAGAGGGCGCACATGCCCGCAAGGAAATCTCTCATGAAGCCACTGCCACCGGTTGCGGACGCGCTGTAGGGGCCGTATGCTGCGACCATGTAGTCGAGAGTCGCGTAGTAAATGGCGAAGTTGGCGATTCCTAGGAGAAGGGAGGCTACGACGACACCAAACCAGTGGAGCGGCGGCCCTGTTGCAACGAAAGCGCAGATTAGTAGGCCAACAGGGAGAAGCATGACGTGGTATAGTAGAGCTGTAAGCCGGGCTTCGGGAGCGAGTTGCTCGCCTTTGCTGCGTCGGGCGTTGTGGCGTGCGACAACAGGGAAGAAGGTAAGATAGCCGGCCACATATGCGACTGCTAGTGCAATGAGGACTAGAGAGACGTCTGTGGGCGTGAAGGACCATTGATTGAAGACATAGCCGTAGCTCTCGAAGAATGAGAAGATGAGGGCGTCGGCGAAACCGCTCAGGAGCGAGAGGAACAAGACGATTGGCTCGAAAATGAGCATCTGGTAAGGCCGGTATAATGTCGTGCCGATTTCCTTCCAGTGGAACCTTTCTTTCCAGCTCTTGTTGTCGTTTGGTCCTTGTACATTCGGATTCCCATAGCCCCTCAGCTTTTTGGCGGCACGATCAAGCAGAACCGTAGCGCGTGTTTCTTTCGCGACCAGGAGATGTAGCAGTTGCGTAAGTACGCCAAGGATGAGCTGGATCCAAAAGATCCATCGGAAACCTAAATACTGCTGCACTGGCCCGCCGATAATGCTACCAAGTACAGCACCGAGACAGGAGAAGAGAGATGCCCACAAGACGGCGTATTGCTGATCATCCTTATCGAACATATCAGCGACCATCCCCATGGTTACAGAGCCGCCAGCAGACGATAACCCGCCCATGATTCTGCCACCAACTATTACGCCAAAGTTGTTAGACACGGCGCAGATCAAGACGGAGATGTTGGTCAGCCCGAGGGAAGCCTGCATGACTGGCCATCGTCCGAGTTCTTCCGACACCGGAGCCCAGAACTCACACCCAATAGCATACGGAATGAGGAAGGCCGTCATCCCGAGCCGTGCGTTGGTGATGCCAAAGTATGAGTTCAGCAAGGGTACAGCATTGGAGTAGATGGCAGCATTGAAGTTCATGCTCACTTGGCAGAAAGCAACGACGGTCAAGAGGATCCATTTTCGCCGTGCGGTCCATGCGTATGCCAGGTTTTTGCGCGAATTCTCTTCGGTAAGAAACGTATCGGGGGCGGGACGAGGAGCTGGAGCCTGGAGACTGCTTACAGTCGGCGTCTCTCGACGCGACTGCGGGTGTGGTATAGATGGAATTGTGGAGGACATGTTGTGAGTTGTAAGGTATGCTTCGTGGGACATGTAAAGTCACGAGAGTGAAATGTGTCGGGAAGCATATGGACTGCAGTGAAAGACGGCTTCAACAAGAATGCTATCAACGCAGGAGATTTATAGACTGCTCTAAGATCTGAAATCTTTGATCAATGTTGGGTTTTTGCATCTTGTGATCATCAAACCACGGTTTTTGTGCGCGACCCATCGCATTCCCGAAGTACACCGTCGGGGTTCTCGACAGCGAACCACCCATCTATAACCACCGCATTACAAACGTACCCATAGATAGAGTAAACTACAGCTCCCTCTTCCGGGGATCGCAGTCACTAATAGCTCTTTTCTCTACAGCTTCGCCCGGTCGTCCCATGGTGCGATACATTGTAAGCGAGGTTTAGATGTTAAGGCCGCACACGCATAGTCCGCGAAACAGTGTGGTTGGCCTCGCTCATGCTATTTTACATCGACTAAGACCATTTACCAAATCGTGCAGTATTCTCCTAATTCCCGCCCCTACGACTGGGTTGCTGTGGGTTTGTTCTTTCTTGGCCATTTATTGTTACATATATGCGTGCCTTCTTCAGACCGTGTCTAGAAGATAGGATTAGCGGGCATCCAGCCGCAAAAATGTGACGTGCCTACAATAATGATGCAGATGTGGAGAAGCAATAGTAAAATAGCGCATAATAGATTCTGATGAACTTGGTCGCAGGACGTATAAGGCTACTAATTACCCTAATAGAAAAGGTCCGCAGCCACAGGACTGAACGTAAGTCGTGATGACTCCCTCTTCATTGGCCTGACAGACAAATCTGAACCTAGGACCCGTTCCCTAAAAGATCGTAAATTTCTTATTCTAACGCAACGTGTCGTTAATGCGCATATATTGATAGGTGCTCTTCTGCGCTGAACTGAAAGCGGTGCTAAGCAACCTCAGCATCTGCCCCCGTTAAGGAGCTAGCAATATGGTCCAGTAAAGAACCGTTTTTAATAAACTTGTTTCTCCCGACGCCTTAGATGCCACTTTTGGTCTCTCTATATGGAAGGGGTGATGTAGCCCGCTATCAATGAAGCACGTTCATTGCCTATCATGGATGAAGCTAGGCAGTCAATCGAGCCCGCATATGACTAACGCACTCATTCTCATTCTTACTTATGATTTTCAACTGTATTCTCGACAGTGTGACCCAAGAAGCAGATTCTGGTTACACAGGTACGCTTCATCCTTCCCCTAACAATGCCACATCGACCGATGGGGAGATCGGGTTGACGGGTAGATACATGATGCCGTGAGGCACGATGTACTCAACAGTAATCCGTGCCGTGCCTACTTGATTAGATTCGACAATCACCTCTTTTCGCGAGGTTGCAGTACCTGATCACGTTCGCAGGAACGATGCGTCTCCTGTTAGTCACCTGGAAACGTGCTGCATCGATACCCAGCTAGCCGCAATTGCATGTACGGGAAGTTGATGAACAACGTTGCATTTCGTATACGGTCATGGCTTCCTCATACCGACGTGGCTCCGTTGTAATCCAGCCACATTGAAACCTGCCTCAACGTACGCTTCCCCGCATCGGCCGGTTCCTGCTAATCCGGAAACTCTGTGACTATCGGCCTCGAAACTTGCTTTGCTCCTCTTGGTCAGTCTGTGGGGATGGAGGTAGCTAAACAAGGACGCCGCGTCGCACCGGAGCTTCTGACAAACACGTTGACATCTCGGCAAGAAGAGCGCCGTCAAACTTCTAGAAGATAGGACTTGAAACCCATTCAACACTGACAGGAGCTCAGGGCATAACTTGACGTAGGGCGGTCTTCAATGTTCCAGAAATGCGAAGGGTGAAGGAACGCATGAACGTCACTTTCTTCTGGCCAAGAGGAGGAAGTTCGACTGAAACGACGAGATAGCATGGGCCTTCCCGTATGATCAGAATAGATCTTCATCAACCACGTAAATAGCCATGATCGCGGTAGTTGGCGCGTACAGCGCTGCAAGCATGCGAATGAAAATGCGGGATGCCACACTTCCGTCCCCGCCGAAACCATGTTTTCTGGGCTTGGGATACAAAGCGGAGGAGCAACAATATTGCCCAGCAATCGCAAGGTCAGTGCAACAATACATCCGAACGTGAGAACGAAAAGGATGATGGATGGGAGATGATGAAGATAGGTAGTTCCTTGGAGGTCCCTAGCGTGCCGAAACCTCCGACGTCTGATCGCGGATGCGACGATTCAGCACACACCACAACCTGACCTACGCGCGCGCAATGTCTCCATCCTCAGCATCTCCACTCCAACCGTCTTGAGGCCGTTTGCAGATCAACGGATCGCATGATGGCCAGAATCTCTGATGCGGCCGTCAGAAGCACCCCCACGGCCCCATAACGGCAGCAGTATGGCAAGGTAGCAGCCTGTGTTCCTGTATAGGCCGTGGTGATACGCTCTCCGCAATTGCGCTCGGTTCACACGTCTCTTCCTGTGCAGGATGCGCATCCCTCCCGTTACACTAGGAACATACAGTGGCCTCTGGCTCTGCGGCATCCGATCAGCTAGCATAGAGCAATCCCTTGCGCTCAGGCCCTCCCAGCTGTAGCTAAACCCTTCCCGTTGTCATTCTTAGCCAGACCGGACCCATGTGTGAGGCAATCTTAATCCTTCTTACGTCTTCCCGCTCTCCATCGCAGTCGTGTGCCGTCTCTTCGCCTACTTAGCCTTTGCATGACCTGTGCCGTCCTCTCGGTATCTGTTCCCTTTCATTCCTTCAGCCACACATCCCCACATTCGTTCCGTTAAGTAAGAGGAGGAGCCGAACATTCAAATTTTCATACCTCCCTGACTACCAGTCGAAACCATCACACTTATTCAGTCTCCACACAACATGGTCGTCATGGCACCTGTGGTACATCCACGACAAATCGATGGCAAAACGAGACCCAACCTGGACTCTCTTGGAGTTGGCTACATTCTCATTGCCATCATTTACACTAGCATACTTGCCACAGAGCTATTCTTCTTGCACCGGAGAAGAGAGGCATTCTGTGTACAGATACGAAGCGTCAAAGTTGTCTTCGCTGCGGTATTAATGCTGCACATATATCTCATTCTGGTCTTACTCGTTTACCCATGGAATGGCCTTTTCCCGTGCTCAGCCGAATTCTGGATCATGTCTGTGTTCCTTCCATCCGGAATGGCATTCTTTCAAGGTGAGCAATTTCTGTCCACATATTCTGCCAGTCGCTGACGCTCCATAGCCTGCAACGCAAAAGTTCTTTCTGCCTACGAGAGCCAGCGCCGAATGACACGCAACTTTCTTGAGGGTGCGCGTAAAAAGCGGCTCTCGTACACACCTAGTGGCTTGTACGAAGCCTGGCGTGATCTCGATGCAGCCAAGAAGGTTTATTTGGGCACTATAGCCGGACTTGTCTTCTCAGTAGGAGCTCCACCACGAAACCCAAAGTAAGTTATGCTGATCACAATAGTTCTTTCCCGCCATTATGCTGTTCTTTGGTTCACGCCGCTTCCATGCCGCCTATGGCTTTTTCGGGGAGTCCGCAGACTACGTTGAGTGTCGTAGGGGAGGTGAATGGTATGTGTTGCTGTTTTGACTCTGAGGATGCTCCAACTGACCGTGCTACAGGATTCCCTCCATATTCGTCCAGCTTTTCTGGACAATGATGGTTGGTCCGTGGATTCTATGGAAGATCCGCAACATTAAGGACGTGCATTCATGGGCCTGGCAAACGAGACTTGCGATTCTCGCTGGGTATGTGTGATTACTCCTCTGGCTATTCACGTCTCTAACATCCCATCTAGGCTTCCAGGAACGCCACTTTGGATCGCCTTTACCTATGCGAACAGGGGAAAAGTCTCAGGCATTAACGAGTTCTTCGCTCCAGCAGGGTGGTAAGTAATCCGTTCGCCACAGCAACTTGCTGCTCATGCTGACATTGATATACAGGTTCATACCGTCATTAGTCGTTTGCCAGCAAGTCTTGATCATCATCCCTCTCCGAGACGCCTTGAGGGTGCAACCGAACCGGCGATCATCAATCTCCGAAACGGACTCTTTCACATCGAACCACTCAGTCATGACTGAGAAATCATCTACTATGCTCTATAGCAAGGAGCTGAAGTCCAAGGGTTCGATGCAAGCACTGGAGTTCAGCATCGAGCAGAACATTGAACCCCTCATCGCTTGGGCGGCTGCTCGCGAATTCACGGCCGAAAACTGCATCTTCCTTCGCGAAGTCCGCAACTTCAGGAAGAAGTGGGCTAGCCTCAAGGTCGTCACCACTGCACAACGACGTCAAATGTTCAACGAAGCTTCACTCATCTTCTACACGCTCATCAACCCTTTTACGGCGGAGTCGCCCATCAACATCGAGTACAAGATCTTCAAGATCCTGCAAAACATGTTTGCGGATGTCGAGTTCGACCCATATATGCCACGTAGCAAGACGCCTGATGATGTCAAGTCGCCAGTTCCCAGAGACAATGTCGTATGTCCGTGGGAGGATACCCTGAGCCGCCCAGCCAGTCTTGACAGCAACGTCACTGCGTCATCGACATCGAGCACAAAGACCATTGTCCCGAGCGAATTCACTGAAGAGGTCTTCGATCGGGCTTTCGAGAGCATCAAGTATCTCGTCTTCACCAACACCTGGCCGCGCTATGTAGAGCTCGCTAGCAAGCCCGCATCATTCTGATCATATCGCTACTAACAATCTTCAAAATACTTGGGGCATCCTCATGGGTACTGGTCGCGTATCTCGCTGAGCCGAATCATTCACTATGTTTATTCACTCATCTGAAGTATCCGTTCTACAGCCTGGCACGGCTTTACCAGTCTTTACTGTCTTCGTTTCAACGAGCATTCTCTTGTTTGGTCTCTTTGTAATTGCTTTTTGGATAGGAAATACCCTGAAATGGCATGGAGTTACTTTTTTTCCGCCTTCTCACATTTCAATGACTTCATCGTCACATCTGCTCCCGCATATCATGCACCCGATAACCATGGAAACACTCGAGAGGATCGTTTGATCCTTGCGCTGGTCTTCATGCATTGCGATGCGCACCGACCGTCCTCACGAAAACGCACCTGAGACTGCTTCTGTCGCGAGTACGTGGCGCAGAAGAGTGCTCTGTTTGACAAGGCTCCCGTAAGGTTGCTGGCCCACGATACAGTTTCGACGTGTTTTGGCATGTGGAGACCGGATTTCGCATGCCAGTCGTCGGATCGACAGAATCCTTTCGCCCCCGACTCAGCGTACGATCGCCATTGCCCCCAACATCAACGACATACATAGCCACGCACCTCTTTCGCACTCGCTATCCCTCTCATCACCCCTTCCTCGGTTTTGAAGTACCGCCTCGGCTTCTTTCCTCCGTACACGGCACGACACGCTCATCGTATTCTCGCTAACGCACGTTTGAGACTCGCGCCGCAATCCTTCTTATACGGCACGGTAAGCCACAAAATCCCCCAGCCCGGCCGCTCCATCCCGTCTCCTTTTTCCCAAGCACCGCAAAAATCCTCCGGGCTGTGTTTGGCGCGCAGTTTTATGCACAAGGGGGCTGCGCATCTTGCCCGACGACGTGGTTTCGCGTCCTGTGGCGGAAGGCGTCGCAGCTTTTGGTACTTAGGTACGGAAGGACCGTACACCGGGGTTGTGGACGGTCGCCGATGGAAAGGGTCTCTTGCGATATGATGTGGATGACTTTGTAGTATCTGGGCTTTTCTTAGTGCGCAGTGATTGTAGGCCGTTTGGGCGAGGTACGAGGTCTCGCGCATAATCCATTTCACAATGTTGTGTGACCGCCTTGGGCCATGCACGCTGTCACAACCTGTGTAAACCGCCCTTACCGCTGGAGTGGCAATGCTAAGCAGCTATTGTGGGCATGCGAGCCGTTGTGACTGCTAAGGACCGGTGTCAGGCTGCAGTGGGCAGTCATCGCCGGAAGGCGCTAGTATGACTCGACAACTGTTCACCAAGTTGGTCGCTGTGCCAGTTTTTCGGACTCTCTCGACCTCGCAAGTTGCTATTGTATTTGAAAACACCTGAAAATCAGGCACTTGACACTTTCAAGGTATTTGCTTGCTACGATTGGACGCATATGGCGCATCCCGCTTCACCATCTTTCCGCTTCCCATCGCCAGACTCTAAGCACCACACAAACCCAACTCCGCTCGCATCTTCCTAATTTACCAGTGAATCTAGTGACCAGGCACGCTTCATAGTGTGCGGGAAGGGCTTGCAAATCACATTGATGACGCTAAAGCAACCACAGTGCACATTATGATATTTCCGTACCATTTGCATGTTCCTTCCGTTAAGCTAGAGAGCTCACATTACAACATACTCTCACGAATTCTCCTTCCTTTTGTTGTGTCTTTCTTCTTTTTGCCTCCGTTTCTCATGCTCTTCCCACAGCCAGTCTTGCAGCTAATCGCTCAGCGGAAGCCTCGAAACCAGGTTTATGTATTGATGTGTCAGAATCGGAGTCTTCGGAATAGCGGAAAGGGTGGAGTTTGCTCGTTTGGGTGTCTATCCCCATTTTTCCGGTTTCTGATACATTATGGAGGTAACTCGTGTACTTCTCGCAGTCCTCTCGCAGGTATTGGCAGATAAGACACTCGGGATTAGCTTTGAGGTCGTAGTTAACGCGGTTGCCACACTTTGTTCCGCGATATCTCTAGTTGGTCCGGTTTTCACGAGGGCCAGGCCTCGCTTGCGATGTGTTGAAGGAGTTTGAGGACATTGTGGCCTCTTTTGAGGTGTACCGTTCTCGTGCGCGGCGTGGTAGCGACGTACCAAGGAGAGTAGCTTGAAGTGGTAGATACATTTGCGTCTATGTTTGAGGTATATAGATGTGGTAATTGGAGGAGATTTGGGGTCGCGTGGAAGTGTGGTGTTGTCGCATATTTCTACACTGACGACTCACAGGTCTGGGGGGTCATTACTTTGGAGTGAGCAACACGATCACTGAGTCTTATATGTATAAAGTACCTTGACTGACCGGCCGCCCGAGAGAACTCGTCTCTTTGGAATCACCAGCTGGTGTACACAATCGAGAGTTGTCAAGCGCGAACTACAGTGCTTAGCGAAACCGGCTTCCCCTTGGATTGTCACTGCAACAAAGTCTGCGCCACACTACAAACAGGAATCACGACATTTGTACAGTCGCGAGCGGAATCGGTTCCCGGTTTTTGCGTTTTGGTTTCTTCTCACTGCACGGTCTTTTCGACAAGAGTCGTCGCTAAGTCGCGGGACGGATTACGTAGAGCCGTCCCGTAGTGCGTACCTGTTAACACGCAATCGTTGCGGCACCCCTTTAACATCTACTTGTGGTGCCTTGCATGTAAACCGACCGATTCTAATGTAGGTGCCCGTTAATAAAGATTTGTAGGACTTGAATATCGCTAAGGGTTAGATAACAAAAAACTTATAGAAAGCAGAAGATCTTACTGTGTCGAGCCATCTTGGTGACAGAGCAGTTGAACGCAGTGATACAAGAATCTAGTTGAACTCAATATCATTTACTCTTTTTCGTTCCAACATCAATCTTGTCAATCTATTTAGCAAACTCGGACCCCTATCTATGACAATTCTATCCAGCTTGACACTATGGTAATTCTGCCGATAGTGGTTCTTTTCTCGATGCCACCATATACGCCAAATCAAAAACACTACAACGGACAAAGGCACGCTAACTACCCAGTATACCCAAAAATGTCTAGAGACAACCTTAGTTCCTTCGTTTGAATCTGATGATCGTGCTTCAACGTCAGCCTGCCAATCGAACATTGACGAACTGAACAATGTCTTTTTGGTAAACAATCTCGTTAGCTACAATTTTTCTTCTATCAATCTGCGATTGTTAATACGTACGGCTATGAAGGTTGGAGGCAAGAAGAGGGTGGTAACAAAAGCAAGGGCTTTCATTGCGGCACTGTCAAGCCCCGTGGTCGCTGCGATTGTCGAGTTGACGTTGCTGTCTACTTGGGCGAACAGATTGTACAGCTATGGCGTCTGGTTAATGCTTGAACCCGTCTTTAAGTTGAAATAAATTTCTTACCACATTGAGTTGTATATCCAATCTGGCCTTTATTGCCTCCGTGTGTTCTAGTATCGAGATGACGAGACTTGCCAAGGTCTCAATAGTGTAATCTAGCTTTGGCTCTCTTCCTTGCATCGGTTCAATGAGATCTCGGATGTCCCTAGAGATATCTCGAAGAAACTGACAGTATCTGATATTCCATCTCAAGTTGCCAGCCAAAGTGACTGCGTCGGTAACAGTAGTGTTGATTTTGGTGATGATCGTCTTTCGATCCAGCTCTTCCACATTGAATGAACCTGAAGAATTGACACTTCGCCCGGACTTTGTGACTCCTAATTGCTTTTCCAGTTCCGTTGTTCTTATAGATAGATCACGCCCTTTGTATCTATCCGCATTGTAGACGTGATCTTCGAGTAGAATTACCGGTAAAAGCAACGGATGCCTCCAATAAGAACTTGTCGATTTGATGAGCTTGCTAATCCGGGGACCATGCGGGCCTAGATGTTCGGGACGCTCCACGTTAGACATGCACCTTTTCCAATTCCCTTCATGGAACATATTCCAGCCGAACATGAAGCCGAACGTGACGTGTGTTTTGAATGAGTGCGTCAGGCAGAGGCCATAATTTGCAATCTGGTACATTTGTGGGACCTTGATCGTAATCACTAACTCTTATGTAAGATCCGTATATAAAAGTCGTGATAATTTGATCTTACCGAGCTGTTCTGAATCATGAGAAGCCGAATGACGAAAGTAGTAGGAATGGCCGCCTCCATTGAACTTGAAGAATGGAAGCATCTCAGTTGGTAGACCATATTTTTCTTCTACAGCCAAAAAGGATGCCTTACTCAAGCCGAACTGAAAAGGTTGGAAGCCGACTCGCTCACAAACGAGCAGTTTAATGCTGCCTTCTTCCTTTCCAAGACGAGAATTAGTTGGTCGAACGAAGCGGCCCCTTTGGTGTAGCCAATCATCTACCTCCAGGTCGCTCAGATCTCCCTCCCGATAAGTGTCATCTGTTGATGCATTATCTGCAATCTCTAACGTTAGGGTACTGATGGAAACAAAGTATTGCTGGGATCATGTTGGGTAAGCTTACCTGTATTTGCAAAAGTCCGAGTTTCGATATATCGAAGCTGCCCTTCTCCAGGTACCCACTGGCACTCGTCCAGTACTTGCTGCCGTTGCACATCGAACATTGCTGCTTTTGTGCTCTGAGAGAAACGAACTATAGAATAAAGAATCTCAGTGGTGATCAGCCTACTTTGAGGTATTTATGTAACGCTCAAGCTTTTTTGCCTTTTCGTCTGGATTTATCGATTCACTGAAAGGAGATGTTAGGATCAAGTACAAGACCGGTCAGTCCATGTAAAAGACCGGTCAGTCCAAATACTAATCAGCCTAGTAAGTCCCTGAACTTGCGGCACAGTTGACGATTCACCGGTTGCCCATGTAGGATGACATCATCCCTGCCAGCCGCCAAGCTCGTCCTTGTTAACCGCGTGCTAATATTTCCGTTCGGCAAAGCGGTGTTTTTATGAAGGAAACTGATTGTGTAACTAAGCGAGGCGTTTTATAGACTAGATCCAGAGAGCCTTACTGTAGCACGATATTTACTAGAGGTGAAAAAGTGCGAAGGGGTTGGCAATTTTGTATGGTGCAAACGGATGAACTGGTGCTTAGCTGCACGTGTGCTGGCCGCTGGTCGGGCAGTGGTATACTGGTTCAGGCAGGTGGGGTGTCATAATCCGTGCCAGTTGTGTGGCGCATACCTTGCACCAACTCCGTAGAAGGGGAAGCCGGTTTCGCTAAGCACTGTAAGTCAACCCAGTGTACACTCTCATGGCCACGACTGTACACCTTATCGAACCACTGTAAGAAAACAGAAGAGAGAACCACTGGGACAGATTGTGAATATTATTAAATCGACACCTGCGAGAAGGGGCTTAAATGAGTTTGCGATCTGGGCGTGGGAGAGAGGTGGCAATCTCGACCCCTGAACGCGACCGCGACCGCGACGCGACATCCTTGCCAACCGAGCTACCAGCACTACTGAAGAGACGCGCAAGAAACACAGCTAAGAAAAACGAACACTACAACAGGCTATTAGTACAGCCAGACCTATCACCTGACGACTCCGACACTATCCAGGTCGAGAGCAGCCATCCCCGCCTGCGAACTAGAAAGAGCACAGCCACCAACAAAGATCTGCTCGTTACGTTAACTAAGATTATCCAGCAGCAGAATGAGACTATCCAGAA
>JARBXR010000062.1:0-182239 GCA_029100535.1 Stemphylium beticola | reverse complement strand
CTTCGTCTCGTGCGACAACTGGCCTCCAGCTTCGCTTTCCCTGACCGAAGGATTCGACCTACTGTTGTTTGTAACAGGGGGCCCCGCAGGTCACGTAATATGCCATCCCGCTAAGAAGAGCCATCCCGCTAAGAAGGGGATGGTAGGCAACAAAGAGATGGACTGCCATTACAACTATCCCGCAGAACGACAGTATCAAGAGATAGATAGGATAGCAATAAACAAGGCAATAAGAATATAAGGATAGAAAGGTTTTATTATTTCTCTTGTTATAGTTAGCTCTTATAAGTTTATCTCTTACCTAGATTATTATTTAGTTATTCTATTATTTATAGAATTAGATTATTATTACCCCGAATACCTACTATCCCACTTAGTCGCCAGAAAAAACCATACGTAGCTATACACATAGCTCACCTGCCCTAACCCGGACCAGGTTCAGAGAAGTATAGCGCATGCCCGTGTAACACTGGCGTTCCCTTATTAAATAGTTTCTCCTTAGTCTATAACTTATACAACTTATTATTAAACCTAATAGCTTTATTTATAAGTTTCTTAAGTATTATAATACTAGTTCTACTTTATATAAATTTTTTATATATTATTACCCTAAAATCTTATTAGTATATCCGCATTAAAGCGTTATTATCCTATTTAATAGCTATAGTGTATTGCTAGAACTCTATTATATAGTTAGTAGTAGCCTTAGTTTACTTAAGCCTTTAGATTTTCTATTCTATAACTACTAATTCTTTAAATAGTTAGAAGTTCTATTAGAGTTTAGGCTTAAAGGCGTTCTAGTCTTTAACTAGGGTAGTATTATTAGTATCTATAATAGAGTTGTCTAAGTAATAGCGAATAATTAGGTTAGCCTACTTCTTAGTATTACTATAGAAGAAAGTGGTAACCTAGATAACTCTATTATAGTCCTCAATCTTATCTCCTCTAAGATAGAAACGCTAGTTAACCTAGAGTAGCTAAGCTTTAAACTTATTATAGTCTCTATAGTATAAATTAGGCTTATTACTATATATAATATTTTCTCTAGTTTAGAAAGCGTCTAGAGTATCTATAGCTATATTACTTATATTAAAGATATTTAAAGTGTAAAAGTTATTCTTAGATAACTTAGATTTAATTCTTAGATATAAGTAGGGTTGCGATAGATAATACGTACTAATACAATATAAAGATTAATATAGAGTATAAATATATTAACGTAAACCACCACTAAGTGAGACAACCCACAGAGTGAGACAAAAAAGCTTGGCAGTACCAACTCACGTTATAACTCTTTAATTTCATCGCTATTAAACACAGAGCTAGCGTATATTATGCTAGAATCTAATTTAGAAGATACCTCTGTATCTTTTTTATACGTACGCGCGTTGTGCCTAGTCTTGCCACAGTTCCCACAGCGCCGTAGAGCTGGTTAGGCTCTTTCTTAATCACCACCACCACGAGCCTTCTTCGACCGCTCAGCGGCTACAGAGGCCTCTGCGGCCACCTGAGCTGCTGCCTCACCATACTCCATAGTGCCACCTTGCTAGATCCGCTTACGTTTGCGCGATTTCTGCTTAGTTATTACTACTAATTACTCTTTAAGCTTAGTATTCTAAGTAGCTAGAAGTATAGCTTAATATAGTATATGCTTAGCACTTTTTACAAGTTAAGAGAAGCTACTACTAGCTGTAACAGCCGACCGAGTAAAAGAATCGCGTACGAGCTTCGACTGAGATCCAAACTCATGGGTATTGCTTGGAGTCTTCGACTGCCACGGCGTCTCTGGGAGGAGGGGTTCTGGCGGGGTACGGAGCCGCACTTCAAGGCGATCTAACACGGCCTGCGCGTTAAGAGGGACAAGTCCTGATGCCTTAAAGGCCTTGCGACAGTTCTCTGTTGTAAACACGTTAAAAAACGCGTCTTTAAAGGCGGGGAGGAAGCCTTCTTTATTAATATGGAAGACGCGCTTGCGTGCCAAGTCTCGTACGCGCTGAGAGTACTTGCGCTTTAACGGCGAGAAGCAGACCACATCAAGCGGCTGGAGGATGTGCGATGAGTGAGGTGGCATGTAGAGGGTAAGGATTATGTTTTCGAGGCAGTAGTCCTTAAAATCCTAGTTAAGGTGGCTCTTATAGCCGTCTAAAATAAGCAGCCTATACGCCTCTATATTATGCGCCTTTATATGCGCGTTAAAGTGCTTTAACTACTCTAGACTAAGTGCGTTATTTGTTTAGCTATTCTTAGAGACTAAGAGCTTCTAATTGCGCAGTATATCTACCTCTTTATACTATATAGAGAGGTAGACGCGTCCTTTGTAGATAATAAAAGGCGGGGTAAAAGACCTAGCAGCGTAGACGCTCTAGATAACTGTTACCCACTCGCGATCGCCTGGCTGAACGAGCGCAGGTCGAGTATGTCTCTCTGCGCCTGTGACAACCTTCATTGAGCCAATAACACCTATCTGGAAGCCAGTCTCGTCGAAGTTGTGCACGTCGTGGTCGTGTACGCCGTACTTAGCTTTCGTGTCCTCTACTAGCTTAAACTACGCGCTAATTGTCTCTAGATTCTCCTGCAGTATCCTCTGCCTATCTTTAGCTTAATTAAAGGCTATCTTAAGCTTAGCTAAGCGCGTTACGAAGCGCTCAGCCTAGTGCTTGCCTATAGGCTCACCACCGCGCACACCTAGCAGTTTATCAGCCATATCTGCCACCTCGCACAGCCGGGGCGCGAACCCTCGCGAATCGAGGTCGAGGATATATTGTACGATCGTTTGCTCTTCAGTCGCAGTGAGCTTATGTTAGGCGTGGCGAGTTTTGAGGCGTTGCGTAATTCTATTGTATTAGCGAGACAATATTGTATAAGATACGTTATACGCCTCTATAGCGCGTTAGAGGCTTCGAAATTAATATATATTATAGGTAGAAAGAGTAAACTAAATTCTACCTTTTTTATTAGATAATTACGCGTTTTGTTGTTAAGACATATCGTGTTAATAAGAGGGTTGGTGCTCTTAGCAGAAACTGTCTTACTTAGTAGGTTGTCTCACTTAGTGGTGATTTACGTTAGTATAATTAGTATATTAATATAATAACTTAAGAGTTAAGAATTAAGTACTAATTCTTAGATTTTAAAGTTGAATATAATAAATTCTAAGAGCTTATTATCTACTACTATATACTTGATAAGAGTTATATCTATTAATAAGCGTATAAGTAATTATAGACGAGTAATACTTTGCAATGCTAATTATTGTTAGAATATAAGCTTAAGTAAGCTTAAGTAAGCGCTAGTACTCTTTTAGTTAAAAGATATTACTTCACGTTCTTGTACACGTAATCTATGACTCATAGAATACGTATATCCAGGTAATCTATTAGTAAGATAGAATATTCTAGATAACCTAGTATTTGTATATAACAAGGAGTAGACGGCCCTGATAGCTCGGGGTCTAACTCCCCCTTTTATATCTAATAGATATGTTTATAATTCTAGTTCCTATCTTCCGCTATTACTAATACTATTACTAATAGTATTAGTCATCCTCCTCCGCCGCCTTTTCTACATATTATACGTAGATTCTATAGATAATGTTAAGTAATTAACTAGTTTGTACGTGGTGTTCGCGATGCCAAGAAAAAGTGGCCGGCTCGGTGGTGTGGCCGGCTCGGTAGTGCTTCACGTTAATAATAATTTAATTCTATAAATAATAGAATGACTAGTTAGTAATATAGATAAGAGATATAAATATAAAAGATTAATTATAACAAGAGTAATAATAAAACCTTTCTATTCTTATATGTTTATTACTAAGTCTATTACTATTACTACGATTACAGTATCATTCTTATCCTACCTAATATCTCTAATAGCTGCTATTACTCAGATACTGCCATTACACATTAGCGCCTAATGGTTGGTCTTAGCGTGATGCTAATCACGTGACCTGCGCGCCCTGCGCTAATTATTATCCTTCGTTTCGTGCGACTGTTGGCTGCCAACATCGCATCCTTCGTCCAGGAGATGCCTTTCCTTGTTATCTGTAACACGAAGGTGATTGGCTTCGCCATCGTGGGAGCCACTGCGTTGTTCATTTTGCTGAGTATTTCCAACTAATAAAGGAAGTGATGGCCTCTTGCTAGTTTGGATGGTCTGTTGTGAGAAAGATCGGGAATAACATGTGGGATTTGGGTCTACGTTTGATAATCGCAAAAAAGCGTGCCCTTGTACAAGATCTATTTTTCAAGCATCGCTGCCTACACCTTGAGCATCAAGATGCGGTCGAATATGGCGTGCGGAGCGAAAGCGGGGAAAACTGAACAAGATGCTAAGTGGTGTTCTGTTTGAGTAGGCTCAAGCTGCCACAGTTCTTGGAAGGATTTCGATGGCAACAATGGGCGAATCAGGGCGCATTGGAGTATCTGTTGGAAGCTCAGGATATAGCGCGGGGTAGGCCAAGCTACGGATGTGCGGGGAACGAACAAGGCGGCTTTCAATCTTTGGCTCATGACGGCAACGTATTGCCGACGTTATGTGAGCTCTGAGAGGCTACCCATGAATGAGTTGGAACCTATATGAGTGTTTTCAATAGTGTGAAACTGCGAGGAGGATCCCCGTGGTGAGCACGGCGGTACCATGCTATACCAATGTAGCCTAGGAATGCTCATCCTAGAGTGAAGGACCAGTTCCACTCCCTCACAACTTCTTCCCAGTCCCTTCGCTGCCCGCCCTCCAACTTTGGCCTCCAAACCTCCCGCAGTACCTTTTGTACACAGTCGACGTTCTCATAGCGGTTTCGATTCCGAATACCTTCCAGCCTCTTGAAGCACTGCTCAATGGCACTTTCGTCATCTAGCTCAGCGCCAGCTAAGAAGATGGGATATAGTAAGCTTGACTCGGCTGCACTTCCTGGTGGAATGCGCGCAATGAAATCCATTGTGCGGGACGCGCAGCCTGGAATTCGTGACGAGTGGCTGGGTGAAGTCCGGTACAGCTGGATGAGTGCGGCAAGACGATAAGCTTCTGCCAGAGCAATCAAATCCAGGGCTATGGGCATGTCAACGCCTAATGCGAATGGGTTATCATAGCTCCAATTCTGTATGCCTTGCTCGATAACAGTGAATGATGCCTCGGTTGCAAGCGGAAAGGCTGGATTAGAAGCAGTGACATACTGGATGCGGGAGATGAGATCGCAGAGTTGATACGAGATGCCCATGAGAGGATCGATAGTTCCTGGCATGAGGGCAGCACTGATGGAGAGTAAGCCTTGTTCCGCCGAGCAGGCTTTCCCGGCGTTGGAGACACGCGCCATCAGGGATGCGGACGCAAAGTGGTATGTGAAGTGTCGATGTAACGAGTCGACTTCAATACAGTCCATGATACTCTGCTCTGGAGAGAGTGAGCTTAGAATGCGCTGCACACTCTTTAGTTGAGAAATCCATCTGGTAGTCTTTACTCCGTTAAGCGCTTCCAAGCCGACTAGGATCAAGATGACAGCAGTGACCTGATAAGTGTCGTTTGGTAGCCCGCCAGAGGGAGAAAGGCGGTCTCTGATGAAGTCGTAGCAATTCCTCTCGTGGCGAGAAGAGACGGCTCGAAGATGCTTGGCACGATGTGGGTCCTGACTTCTTCGTGCCAGCTGGGCGGAGGAAATAGCGAGGATGGCATCGAGCATACCTTCGATCTGGAAAGACCAGGGCATGTAAAGACTAGTGTAGAAGCTTGTAGCTATAGGAGCTACTTGCACGCTGGGCACGAATGCTTCTACGTAGTACTGTAGCAGATGCATTCTCTCGGCTCCTGCATCACCCGGCAGCGCATCCCATGGGTCAAGCGAGTTTCGCAAAGGGACTGCGACCTGGAGATTAGGACTCTCGGAACCGGAGCGGGGAGAGGGTGAATCTGATACGATTTTCCTGGGAGCCTGCCATTCGCACTTGAGGTTGAGTCGTGCGCAGTTGGCGCATTGAGGCTGCGCGTTATCGCATCTCTTCCGCCGGGTTCGACAAGTCAAGCAGCCTGTGCGCGACCGAGGCGCAAACTTGCGTTGGCGCGGCTTGGGCTCAGCCATGGTCTGAAGGTACGAAGGAATGTGAAGAATTCGATTCGGATAGTCACCGAGGGGACATGAAGACGTGCATGGCTGTGGAAGCGTTATTGGCGAGCTGGCGGCTGAATTGAGTCAGGTTCCGCGATTGCGGGTGCATAATCGATAAGCAGCCGTGACTAATCGTAATCGGGGCTGGCACCTCCGAAAGGCGACAGGTGGACGGGCGCGCATCGTCATTGTCGATGTACAATCACAGCAACCTCTGCCTAAACGGCACTACAGAGCAACATGGCAGGGCTTGTAGGATGCGCGAAGGATCAAGCCCTCCTATAGAGCATGCAACTTGGCCGTTGAGGCTCACCGCGCCACATGGCGAAAAAGCCAGCCAGTTGCTGTTCCTGCGCCCACGTGCGACGGGCCTCCTGGCCGTCCTTGCCGCCTTGGGAAGCATCGCCTCGTACTCATCTCCGAGACTAAGGCACATGGTGAACTCGACGACATGAGCCATCAAGGGTAGAGGAGGCATATAAAGATGGGCAGGCGCGCGCTACATGGACTGGGTAGTCACCAGCAACTCATAGCACCGTCAACAACAATGAAGCTCCTCGCAATCTCTCTCGCCTTCACCAGTGCGGCAATCGCAGCGCAGGACGACTTCAACATTTACCAGCACATTGGAGGCAATGCACAATGGTACCCCGGCGAGGAGAGGACCGGCATCTCGTCCGAGGTACCTGCAGGCTGTAAAGTCGATTTGGCAGGTAACGACACCTTCTCACCACGTCAAGCCACAGAACATGTCACATTAACCCCGTGCAGCCTTTTTTTCTCGCCATGGCTCCCGCTATCCCGATACAGGCGCTTACAACGGATGGGTCGAGTTTTCCGAAGACATTCAAGCCGCTGGAGACTTTAGCGTCACGAATGAAAAGCTTGCTTTTCTCAAGGCTTGGAAACCTGTGCTCTCCAAGCCAGAGGCGCAGATTGCCAACCTGAGTCCGACTGGCTGGAAGGAGCTTCACGAAATGGGAACTACCTGGCGCCTTCGATATCCCGACTTGTATGAGTACAATACTCCCTTTACCCTATGGGCCAACTACTACAAGTCCGGGCCTCGTGTACGAGACAGCGCACGTCTTTTTGCCCAAGGCTTCGTGGGACCCAACGCAGCCGACCTTACGACCATCTATGCGCTTAATGCTAGCGATCCTGCCAGCTGGGGCAACTCGCTCGCCCCCAGTGACCTTTGCAACGCCTACAATGATGAAGGCGGCAGTCCTGTCAAGCCAGTATGGGACTCGATTTACTTGCCACCTATTGTTGCCCGGCTCAACGCTCAGATCCAGGGGCGTCTGAACCTTACCGAGAGCCAGGTCGATCAGATGCCGTATCTCTGTGGCTTTGAGACGCAAATCGTCGGTCGCCGGAGTCCTTTCTGCGACATCTTCACTGAAGAGGAGATTCTACAGTATGAATATGCCCAGGATCTGCGCTACTGGTATGGAACTGGTTTTGGCTCAGACATTGAGAAATACCAGATGTTGCCTGTGATTGACATGACTGTACAGCGCTTTGTCGATGGCCCCGACGCGACGTACAAGACTGGAAACGGCACTTTTACTCCACCCAGGATAATGGCCAACTTTGCGAACGACGGCCAGATCAACCAGCTTGCTGCCATGATTGGTGTTTTCGATAGCCAACGTCCCTTACCCGGCAACATGTCGCTCCCGGATCGCCTGTTTCGCTCCTCTCAATTAGTGAAGATGCGCGGCACTGTCGCCTTCGAACGCCTGTCGTGTCCCGCCGCGGCTCACAATATGACCAAAGCATACGGTAACGCGCCCAACGCCACCAGCTCTGACGACACGTACATGCGTATCCTTATTAATGACGTCGTCTATCCTGTGATTGGCTGTATCGATGGCCCTGGCTCTTCCTGCCAATTGTCGAAATACCAGGACATAATCAAAGCAAAGCGTGCTGAGGCTGGCGATTTTACCAAAATTTGTAACATGACCGATGGTAGCCTTGCTGCTCAACCCAAGGCGACGTTCTTTTTCGACAACACGCTACCATGGCAAACGGTTGTCAAACCTTGATGCTACTGCTTAGATCTATGTAAACAGTCAATAGTTGATGCCGTAATTGCCTATTACTACCAATGCGCGTTAGCCCATATCACTCATTACTGTCTAGCTTCTGTGTGCAAGGCCAACGCGAGCATTGCCGCGACGTTCATAGCGTGATTCGCACCATGTTTTGCTATTCATGTGGGAGCCCGCATTGCGCAACGTGCCAAACATCTCAGTCCACGACCCGACACCTACTCGCGATCCTGGAAGGATCGCACTTACTAGCAGCTCAACATCTTAATGTGCGGGACAACGTCTTAGCAATTGTTTCCCGGCTCGCGCGAAACTAGTATGGAGTGTGCGCGGCAAAAGAGTCATCTGGCGAGCCCGCTCAGTATCGACTTTTGATCTTTGACATGTGCAGGGCGCGCGCAAGTGCTCAGCAATGTCCACTAATCTACTTCGTGCTTAGTGTATCGTCTTTGCAAAAGGCGCACGCCCTACACCAACAAGTTCTTCAGCGCCTTTCGCGCATTGTAGTGCATTGACCTAGCATCCGGGCGGGTCGTCGCCTCACGACTTCGATATCTAAATAGCTTTGCTCATCGTTTGTCACCAAACCGCCGGAAAGTCCATACTAGCCTATCCGAAACCGGAACTGGGTGGATCGAGCACCCCAACCCTCTACTGATCAGGCTGTGCACTCTGCCGGCGCAAGCTGGTATCCACTTGTAAATCTCCGAATTTTGGACATGAAAGGCGTAATATTTGTTTCAGTCAATGTTGGAAAGGCGTGGTAACGTTGAATGGTGGAGTCATCATGTGCGGAGTTTCCACGACCAGACTAGGTCCCGAGAATTGCGGCATCAAATAAGAGGTATAAAGAGAATCTGGTTCTCCCCCAGCATATTATAGAGTTATCGGTTTTAGTTAACCTTTGGAACCCGAAATAAGATGGACACGTAACCGCCCGTTAAAGAACAACCCACACCCCGGCACGGCTACAAGCAGAGACGATCTAGACGGAAAACAAACCCTTGCTTTTGATTCCGTTCCTGGCGACCATCGCATTTGACAAAGCGAGTCACACAAAAGATAGCAAAGCCCCTCTACACCGCCCGAACTATCTTCATGGCCGAATTCATCCCATCGTCTCCTCTAAACCCTAAAACCGCCTGCAATTCGCACAAGATGTCCGCGTCTACAGCTACAACGCCTCGCACCTCTTTTGAAGACTTGAAGTCGCCGAGCCTATTCTCATCCTCGAAATCCGTTATCTCTTTCTCATCGAGATATGCTTCAAGAACGTCTACCAAGGCGCGAAGTCTTTGGCACTCGTTTAAGAGGCACGCAAGAGAGCATCATGACACTCTGAACGCGGCGTATGCTACATACTATGGTCAGGGTGGCAACTGGATGGGGAATGCAAACGGGAAGAAGCAGGAAGTTTGGGAATATCGACGGGGTGGCCATGCATGAGTGTGGTATCATACGGGCGAACGAGGATACGGGAAAACTGGTGGAAGCACTACAACCAGGCGTCATGAGTACTTTTCAACATTAGCCACAGTACTTGAATGGAGTTCAGGCTGCAGTCCATGTGTTCCATGTCTACGAAATAACTTAGCTTATTGATCAATCTTGATATCACTTGCTTTTTATTTTAATCAAGGTCGGCAGACGTAGGCACAAAGATACCCACTAGTTGAATGATAAAACGTCCGATTTCGATACCCCCGGTTACGAAGGCGAACGCCAGATCCTGCTTCGAAACATTGGTGGAACGAGAGATGACGAGTCCAACAAAGAATTACACCCCACGCCTCCAGAAGTCATTCAATTACTCAATGAAGCATCGATTACAGAGTATTACGTAGAATCTATCCCGCATTGTGCAACGCGACTAGCCCTTCAATACCGTTCTTGAGACCGTCAATGACATTATGCATCAGCCCATCTTCTATGGCACCCTCAACCCAACAAAGGTTTAGCGCGGCATTTCCATCGCCACCCGTAACTATGCTCACTGCAAAAGCACTAGTCACTACGTTTGGGGATTGGCTGAAAACCATTCTGCCAACGCCCCAGTTGGTCTTGTCGTTCGTTCCATTTCTCCAAACTCCCACACTCGATAGCTCGGCAGTGGGGCTGCGCAGCTTCCCGAGCTTCTCGACTAGGAGTTGTGGCATGGATGAAACGTACTTTAGAAGCGCGGTCGGATTATCGCTACCAGCTTTGGCTACTTCGGCGGTTATTGTAGATTTCACCGCTCTCGCCGTTTCCCAAGAGAAGTTATGTAGGATGTTGACCCTGCGCTCAATGGGTGAGATAGACCTTTCATGGAGGTGTTCGTATTGTCCAATTGCAGACGTCATCTGGTTTTTTCCAATCTTGAGAAAAGGTCGCATTGATATAGGGCCTTCGATTTTGAGTCGCTCGTAGTCCTCGGCTGGGAGATTAGCGAATAGTGAGGCCGCTAGCAAGCATTGTAAAGCCGCAGTTACGCTTGTCTTTTCTTCCCGACAAATTAGGGCCAATTTACTTGTGCTCATCTTGGACAATACAAGTGTGCGATGATGGGGTCGTGGAAGGACCGTAACGTCCTCTGGAACAGGGTTGCCCGTCCACATCTTCACTGGACGTTTAGCGAAGACAGAGGGTAGCAGAGCACCCAGTATAGCCTTGCCAAAGAACGGCCACGATATCGTCATCGGGTGCAATCCCTCGAATGGCGGAAGCAAGGCCTCGGTTGGTGCTCTTACTACGGGATCCACACTGTCGTTGGCTTCTGCCGAGTTTAGACCACCGAGGAACGTTTCGTGAAACAAGAATGCTGAGGCGCCGTCCGCAAGTGCATGGTGCCACATCCAAGTCGCAGTGAATTTGGAAAGCTCCAATGCTGATTTCAATACGATCAATCGCCAGAAAGGTCTTGAGCCCAAATCTGCCTTGAAATCGCGGTTGTGCTGTTCTTCCAGTACTTTGTCCAGCTCGTCGTCGGTCTCGCCATCGCTTGGAAAAGGTGTTTTACGTTCGTAAATCTCAGTACATGTTCGCAGGTCGATCTCCGGCAGTCGCGCGAAGTATACGTTCGGATAAGATTTGTCTTCGTCGAGCGCAATGGTGCTTAGATTTGGATGATTTACGATAACATGGCGCAGGGCAACGTAAACCAGGCTTTCGAGAGAAGATTGCAAGCCTTTGGAACTGCAGTATTCTGCAGTAAACCCGACATTCTTGTAAAAGCCTAAATGATGTCTTGCTGTGCTGTAAGTTTCCAGACGGCCGCATGGGCGCAATCTTTCAAGATTTCCAAATTGCGACATACCAGCACTGGTCACGATCAAGTTGTTGAGTCTCGAGAACGATGCTGAGCGTTATGAAGCTGCTGAAGCCGCAGATTTGTAAGATCTGCTACGTAGGGGATGGGACAGGAAGCGAGGGGGGCCTTAAGGCATCTTGACTGACTCGCGCCGGTTCCCGACGGAAAGCTATTGATCGTATCACTCATTGCATTACGATCGAGTCCTGGTGATGATAACATCACTCAGGAGGCAGGAGATAACTGCATGAAGATGGGATATGCGTACGATCTGCGGTAGAACCCTTGGTGTTGACATCGAAATGAGTCGAGGCGGGACACGACTGCTGGGCAGCGCATTCTCCCGAGGTACCTGCTGTTCGTGCCGCCCCCACCTGGGCACCAAGGAGCTCGAGCTGCGTCCCTAATCGCTAACGTAACCTCAACCGTTGTGACTTTCCAAAGGACTCAGATACTAATCTAAAAAATTAGTGCCGTCCTTATCGCGTGTCGATTGCCATGTGAGGCCGCGCTTAGCCCGACAATGGGGGTCCGAAGTGCGCAAGCTCACAATCCCTGTGTCAGCTGGGCCCAACCAGGTAGGCTAAGGCCACGATCTTTCCACAGATATCGTGCCGGAGGCGGCGTCTCTGGAAGCAACTCGTAAAGTTTGCGGGTTCTCCTTTCAAGAGAGTACTGTATCCACCCGTATTTATCCTATAAATCACCTAGGTATGTATGTTTCCTCGCCTCAGCATCGAATCGTCTTGGCTCCAAGCAGTACCCAAGCGGCATTTGTGGTAGAAAGATGAACAACACGACGAATAAATGCGAGGAACTCAATCTTATGGCCCGCTTAGGCCATACTTTCACGCACAACGCTCACGACCAAGCATCGCTTAACCCGATGCGGAGCTGAGTGTTTCGGGAGAAACATGCAACATAACAGCCCTTCGGAGCTAGAGTATGCTACAGCTCAGTCCTATCTCTATGACTTCGAGAGAATATTTTTGCAGGGCCGAAAAGCAATGGTGGTGACGAGGGCGTCTGCACTACAAACTGCATGCCACTCCGAAGATACCGTGCGTACTTTTGCCGATGAACTTTTCAAGGACTCTCTTGCTGGATGTACCAGTCGGTTCCTTCACAGACAGTGAAAATCCATCCGAGGTACCAGGCATCTTTCTCAAGAAGTACATTGGGCCCGTTCAGCCATGTGATACAAATGCACTGCCTGGCCCGCAATCTCAGGTGTCGAATACTCATTAATCTGATACTTTCCAAACGGCCTCTTCCATACGGAGTCATCTGCAGCAAGCAACTGAAGCAATCTCGACCTAAAAATGTAGGGCTAGGTCTCATTGCTTGTAAGCGCCTGCTGACACGGCTAGTATGCGCCTTGATAGCAAGCACAGTCGGCGTTATCGTTGTCAACACTGCCCCTCGGCATTCTGCTATAAAGCCGACTTGAAAGTGCTTTAGAAACGCCTTCAAAGAGACATTCAAGCACTCCATGCGATTTACTACCCAAATTAAACTTTCATTGTTCCCCAAAAAGTTGTTTACCTGAAGGGACAACCTCGATCCTGAGTGAAGGGCTGTCCTGCATGCCTTTTCTTGTTTTGAGATTTATATCAACAACATTTGCTATCAATATGAGATATCCTACGGTACACATTGAGAGTAATGCTCATTGGAGGCCTTGCAAGTTCCCTGCGCACAAGTCGTGGGACCTGTCCATGCCGCACCGCCGCACTGCGCGTACAGTGCTGCACCGGCAGCAGGCTATTCTGGCGCCGGTGCGGGCTCTTGAGATCCAGGTATAGTGCCACTTCCCCCGTCCTGACCGGCCGCACATGTGAGTGGAGTTGGTCCTGGGATGCTGTATGACTTCCCACCCATGTATGGCTTGCCAGCGTTATCATAGATGCTGAGTTGGACGCCAGGATCGTTGGCCTTGTATGCTCCGGGAAAAGAGACAAAGTTTGAGCCTTTATTTGTTCCACTTCCGGTCACACGAATCTGTGCGCACTCCATGTAGAACTGCGCCCCTCCTGGACTGTTTGAGCATGTGCTGTCGTTGAAGGAGGCAAATGGGCTGGGAACTCACCTGACGTTGAAGCACTGTGCAGTGCGAGGAGCTCAACGCGCATCAGGTAATCACCCGGAGCTACGCACGTAGGCATAGTAAAGTAATGCCAGCCATCATTGGCGATCATGGTGTCTACGGCCCACTTACCATTACTCAGGCCGTCCTGAGCAACTTTGAACCATTGGAGGCCTGTGGTACCGGCTGTTGCAGCGTTGTCTACCTTGGCGAGGTAGTACTGTATCGGACCTATGTAGCCGTCAAAATCAGGTTTCGTGCCTCATACACTACTCCAAAAAGTACACGAACAGCTACACACCTTTGTGACTAGCAGCGATCGGATGGTCGGGATCGTTGGGACTCTGTTTCCCCCCAATGACATGGCCCCACCAAGCTCCGACCTTGGCGCCAGCCGGAATATTGATTACTATAGTGTCTTTGTGTTTAATGTCCTTGTTGCAGGCGAATGATGCGTCGTTGACATTGGTGATGGGATAGTCGGAATCGGGTGCACGCACGCCCTTTAGCTGACCCTGATCGACGCCGTTAACGGATACCTTCTGGAAGATGGTGTGCGCGACAGCCGTGCTTGCTAGTGTGGCGAAGAGTGCAATTTTCATGATGAGTGTGAGAGAGGGATTGGACGTTCTGGACAGAGCTTTATGCCAACGCGAGTAAAGAGAGATTTATGTACCTTCATGGCCGAGGGCTTGACGTTGCATTCGATGCGCCCGCAATATAGCGCCCCGAAATTATCATCGATAAGTCTATTATGCAATACGTTATTATATGGAAATCATATCGAAAGTTGTTTGACGCGCTTGGTGTCAAATGTACTACCCAGGTCCTGGGACATTGGAACAACCGCCATCGCTATGCTTGTTCGGCAGTTGTGAGTATCGAAGTTGAATGAAAAGATAACCGTAGATCTTTGATATTACGATATATTGTGTTTCCGCCGTTGTGACATATACCTTTTGGTGGGTCCGCATGTTCCGTGCCGATTGCGACTAGTTTTGGGTGCCTCATAGTAAGGCCAAGCAATATGCAATATGTTGAATGCCCACACTTGTATGACAATCTCACTGTGGCGCTCCCGCCAACCTCATGACAGAAAAAGATGTTTGCGAATTGGGCTATGGTATCATAGTGGCCATGTGACCCTTGCGACCATCGGTGCAGACGAACAAGGCAAAAGGTGGTGTAAACATTGAAATTACTCGTCTTACGTAGGAATAGAACTTACATTCGACGCTGACGCCGGAATGACGACAGCTCCTGGAACATCCAGAGTAAAGCCAGATCTTTTCGCAGACTTAGAGTCATTCAGACCGCAGGCTGTCGACTCTCATCATGCACCGTCGTCCATCTGAGAGTATTTATGTGCTTGCCCGCAAAAGTACCGCCTGCAGCTTCGTGAAGAACAGAGGTATTGTCCGAAATGACCACATAGCCTACATTCTGCCACTTTGCACTGAAGCATTATTGACCTTGGGCCACGTGTGAGAGGATGAAGAAGTTCGTCGAAGGCGGTTCGAGAGTCTGCGAACAGAGTGTCCTCGTCACGACCTGGGGGCTGCAGCTCGAAAGCGCAGGAGGTTGGATTGGGATGCGTGGCGAGAATTGAACGAGCTATCGAGGTGAAACAAATCGTTGTTCTGTATGCTGATCAGCTTCGATGTCCGCGGTTTCCAGCCGGTGATGCTGACCTTCTGGTAACGCGCTTTGGGGCCGTCGGGGTGGATCACATCGCCTTCATCGTCAAAATTCCCAACGTAAAATAGCGCATATTCCTCCCTGCCTTCAGACAGAGTCGAATATCGGCGAATTCACAGAGCCGTCGAGAGAATCCAACGTGCGCTGTAGCATCCATGCCAATCTTGCGGAAGACACAAAAATCCATACTTGCGAGCAAGCTAGCGACGTATGTACGAGAAAAGCTAGATTACATGTATCAGGAAGAACATCATTTCAGTAACAAGGGATATGAGCGAGTACACAGTGCGATCGCAAGCGTCTGGTATGTTCGACAGGCCGAACCGCAGCCAGAAGCACTTTACGACCTATGTAAGGAACATTAAAGACACTCAAAAGCTACACTTTCGCCATTGCTTGTAGTAGCTCGTCGAACTGTTCTTTGTCTTGGGGTCGGGACACTCATTCCTTCAATTTCGGCATTGAAAGTTGGGTGGAGCTCCTTGACACAGAAGGCCTAGTATTCGCCTCCGCTTGCGCTGAGACCGGGTCCTTCTTCAGCATTGACTGCCATTTCGATGTCGTGATTTTGAACAAGTCATTGAGGAGACTTTGATCAGAGGGAGCCAGGTTGCCGTCTAGATGGTACATTGGAGGATTGTGGATAACGACTGTGGGGTGGCTTGTGAGGAGCGGATGTAATAAGGGATGGGTTGGATGTGGCTTCTGGTGAAGAAATGGCCCCGCAAGCGGTAGGTATCCTAGAGATATACCGACATCGCACTATTTATGCCAGCTGCAGGCCGCGTCTTACTTTTTGCCAGCGGCGCAGTCCAGCCTCCAGGAGCCCCGCGATTCGGTGGCGATCACCTGCAACCCCACGGTCCGAAATTGGGCTGGGCCGGCCTTTCATTGGGTCCGTTACTAATGCCGACCGCACCAACGCGCTCACATCGCGTCTCGAACGCACAAGAGATGTCTTGTAAAAGATGCATGTTTAGCCCAAAAATGCATCTCATGCTGGCGGATTCTTCTAGTTGTTTGCATGTCGCTGGTACCGCTGTCACGTCGGCTGTTGCAACGCCAAGTTTGTTTTCACGGGTACCCACGCAGCGGCCTCCTGGTCATTTCTCACCGCCGCCAAAGCCTGGTCATGGGTGCTCTTGCAGTGAATCAGGAGTGCCCGGAATGAGGCGACGTGGCAATTCAGAGGCTCATCTCGAGCTGAGGCTGCAGTAGAGACTTAGCCTCTTTGTTTTTGCGGCGCAGTATCGTAACCTTCTCTTGTGTGACTTTCCTCTAGTGGACTTGATTCAGCCGCACTTCCTAGTAAAGATCGTGCAACAGTCGTAGGCCATTTGACCGCCTCCGGTATGTGGACGATGAGACTGGAGAAGGACATGGCGGCGAGCCGGCAAGCCCATGGCGGAAGCGCCGGCATCGCACAAGCACGGTGCTCTGACAGGGAAAAGGCCAGTCACGCGCAGACTCGACAAATTGGCTTCCAACGAACGTAACGGTGATCATTTCAAATTGAAAATGGCCGCAACAAGATGTGTTCATTAAACGGGTATGGCTAGCAAAAAGGTGTTTTGGTGCAGCCCGGGCTGACGTAATCGTGGGCGCCAAAACTTCGGGGTCCTCTTCAGAATTTCCACACCCATTCTCTTGTCTACAACAACGGCGGACCACATTGCCCCGCTTGCATTAACAATGTTATGAACCTTCTTGGATACAAGATCTCGCAGCGTGACACAGCACGAGACAGCCTAGGCTAACAAACCCGACAGGTGGTACCGGTAGTCATGTTCGCAACTTTTCGGCGTCGCGGCTTACTACTCGCATCGTAGTATGCGGTTGCTTACATGCACCAACAGTTACGCTGTCATGATTTGACCGATGCAGACCTGTTCAAGGTCAGAAAGAATAAAGACGCTCGTAAGATGTATCGCCAAGATGTCTAGTTAGTGCCGGGATCTGTCTCAAGCGATGCGTACACCTGCGACCAATGTGCGGGTGGAACTAGATCATTTGTTAAAAGATCGATAGCCGCTTGCAAAATTCTTCTCGAAGACGTCTTGTTTCTTCATACGTCCCCTTTCCAGTGAGAGTCTATGGCCTTGAGCCGGTGGGGTGCGCGATCGTGGCATCATGCTTTTGGTTCCTGGCTACCGGGCCGCCAGTATCTGAGACTCAGATCCAAGTATCGAGTATTTGTGACCTCTCTTGGTCGAAATGGAAAACTCTCCGGCCCTTGATATGTGAGTACAGTGCGCGTGCGACGTGGGCGTCACCTATTGTAGTCATTGTATCTGTGCGTCGAGTTGGGTGACATAACTACGCGGTTTGAAGCGAGCTTCGAACAGAACTCTGACCTCGGGAGATTTTAGAACATCTGCTTCGCCATGTGTTCGCCCAGAACCGCTACACAGATCAGTACTAGTCAAACAGCTGCTGTCCCTTCACCGACCACGATTTCTGTGGGCTTCCTTCCCGCATTCGAACACGCAAGTTCCCCGCGGGGTCCTGCTTCCGCTACATTTACGAATTGAAGCACATTTTCAGCAACCGTGGCTCAGGGCCTTTGATAGAATCATACTGCATACAGTTCACTCTGCATTGGCTTATTACTTTTCGCTACCGCGGGTCTTTGCGGGGATCGGTTTCTCAATCTCACTCCCTTAGCTAAGGGGTCATTGCCACTTCTGGCACAGGGTTTTTTTAATTGCGAGTTAAAAAAACTCTCACCACTCCTTGACAACACCCGAAGAAAGCGCAGTGGATCGTAATCACGACATACTGCCATTATGAATGCGTGAGTAATTCCAATTTCCTCTAGAGACAGAATGCTAATCTTGAAGAGACCACCAAAGAACGAAATTTCGCAGGTTTCGACTCTCGAGTTGGGAAAGCCTGAGGACGGTCGCGATTCGCGGCTTGTACGGGATGCGGTTCCTTGGAGAGTCTTGGTAGTAGCCGTAATAGGGTTCTGGGAGAGGGCGGCATTTTGGGGGAGTAAGTTCAGTTGCAATACGGTTCCGCATGTCAACAACTTACTAATCCTTTTCTTTCTACAGTTACCGCACCTTGGCGTAAGTTGCTGAGAGCTCATCGAATCCAACTCATTTGAACATCACTGATCCCATTATACCGTAGAAAACTACATGGAGCACCCACGGCATTACACCATGGGCCAAACCCCCGGAGCGCTCGACCTTGGCCAGACAACAGCGACGCGGATCTACTGCGGGTTCTTCATACTCTATTTCTCGAGCCCGATCTTCTTTTCGCCACTTGCAGATAGTCGCCTGGGGCAGTACAAAACGTTGGTGTTAAGTTTGGGAGTATACGTGCTAGGTTGCCTTGCTCTGGTCATCAGTTCATTGCCAACAATGCTTGATCGAGGATCTGGCTTGCCCGGTTTGGCCGCAGCAATGTCCTTGATAGCCTTAGGTGGCGGATGCGTAAGTGCAGCAATCATAGAATGTCTGACGCGTATGCTAATTCTATCAGTCACAAGCTACCATCAGGTCCTTCATCGCCAAGCAGTACGAGTACAAAAAACCTCGACTCGAAAAGCGTCCAGCGTCGCAAAACCAATCATTCAGATACCTTAGAAAGCGGCTGGAACACACAAAATTCTCTGGGTGGCTGCCAGTCGCTCCGGTGGAAGAGAACGTCATAGTTTGCCCAGAGCTGACCACGAAGTTCATATACACCGTGCTCTTTTGGGTGGGCAACGTCGGCGCATTGCTGGTTTTTCCCATCGTATACATCGAGAGGTATCACGAATTTCTTCCAGCGTATGGACTTGGTCTTGGTTGCATAGTCATTGCATTCCTCATTATCCTCTGTGGGAGCGAGCACTTCGGTAGGACTATCCGCCCATACCACTTCGAACCAATACTGATAAGCATAGTAAAACCACCGTTAGCGGAGGGCGTGATGATACCAGCTGGAAAAGTACTCACCTGCGCTGCTCGTAACGGATTTCGAATGAAGCGAACAGACCCTGAATATCAACTCGCATGCCATGGCAAGACGGTAACGTGGAGCAGCCAATTTGTTAGCGAGATCACGCGCGCATTGGGCGCTTGTAGAGTCCTGTAAGTCTTATCTCTTCTAGATGACATTGATGTACTGACGCCCTTCAAGGCTAGCATTCTTCGTGTTTTACATATGCTTCGATCAAATGCAGAACAACTTGATCTCTCAGGCAAGCGACATGAATACCGGAAAGACACCAAACGACTTACTACCAGGGATGAATCAGATCGCCTGCATCGTGATTGCTCCCCTGGTAGAGTACATAATTGACCCTGCGCTATCCAAGAGGCGGGTTTATCTGAGGCCTGTCACCCGTATCGCGATTGGCTTCTGTTTTGTCTCGCTCTCGATGATTTACGCAGGCGTAGTACAGCATTACATCTATACGTCGCCGCCTTGCTTCGACCACCCGACAAGTTGCGGAGATATCCAGTTTATCGCCCAATATAGGCCAAACGTATGGGTGCAGGCGCCTATCTATGTATTGATGGCTGCTGGCGAGGTATTTGCAATGACCACAGCTATGGAATTCGCGGAGATGCACGCGCCGAAGGACATGAAGGTTCTCGTCCAATCCATCAACATGCTTATCACTGGGATAGGCTCTGCTTTTGCAATGATAATCGCAGAAGCTGCTCGTGATCCTTACCTGGTGGCATTCTACTCCAGTCTGGCAGGTGGTATGGCCTTGACTACGGTAGTATTCTACGTCATGTTTCGAAATAATGACAGAGATCGGGCGGCATCCCGGAATGCCCCAGACACTGACTCAGAGAGAGGCAACACCAACATCATTGGTGTTTCCCCTACGGAAACAGCCGCACAAGAGTCTGGTAGCTCAGACTCGAGCGTGATCGCTGCCGTCCCCAGGGAAAAAGACATTGGCCCTCTACCGCAACCTTTACCTGACGGCGCTGGCCTGGAAAAGGGTAGCAACACTGGCGCCGTGTCATAGTCTGTCGAATCGACGAGGGTCCAGAGCAAGATCCAACAACATTCCGCCGGTCTACACCGTCAACCAATATGGGGGCGCCGATGCGTATATACAATCCATCATCATAGCTGAACTTTTTGAAGATGAGGTAGTGATTTTCTACAGGTCATCGTCACTGCTTGCAGAATCGCAGTAAGAGTTGGGAATGCTCCTTTTGTCCGGTAAGCTCCTCTGCAGGAACCTCACCCACGCCGAAGATCATGGCGCATTATGAATTGTCATCTTTGCTGCCTCTTCAAGCTCCATTTAAGGTTGTATGATGATACAGAAGTTGCTCTACCTCATTTGCATAGCGTAGAAAAATATGGCTCACGCCCACCAGGAAGCAGTATAGCTTCATCACCATAATCACTTGTATCTTTCAACGTCGTGATGATTTGAAAGAAACTTTTGGTGAATGCAATCAATAATTAAGAAAAAAAACCAAACAATACTGGCCGAGACGAAACTCGCGTTGCCGATAACCCTGGCGTCTCTGTGGGGGGCTTACTTGCATACACACCTTCGACACTTGGGGTTAAGCATCACGATCCATCCGTATACTGGAGGGTAGTCGTCGTCGTCTATAGACAAAAAAAATGCCTTCCGCCAGAATTGAACTGACGACCTCGTCATTACTAGTGACGCGCTCTACCACTGAGCTAGGAAGGCTTAGACATTTGGTCGATGACACGCATTTGAATAATTTGTTATATATTCTCACAACCATGGGTGGGCTAGAATCTGGGTTTACTGTCTGGAGCCTGGGACATGATGAAGAGGCGACGAAGGGGTGACATGCATGAAGGGCGGTGGTGGGTCGGAAATTTTTCTGGATGGCGGGGTTTCGAACGTCGGCTACTGAGTTAGGAAAGGAACGCGAACCTCGCGAGTCGTTACATCATGGAAATTATAGCAGCCGCGCAACGGGCTATTTGCCTGCATGAACTTGATACACCGAACCAGGTACTATGCGATCGCTATCAGTGAGAAATACTAAAGCCGTGCTAGATAGTGAGATGACATATTCATCAACGCGCGCAACGTCAAAGCGTTGAAAGGATCAACGCCGACCAAGAAAAGGGCGTACACGGATGTCACAGCATTGTAGAGGATATGATGAGCATGCGGATGTCACGCAGATACACAGATTTTGACCCTATTCGTCTTGATATTGCTTGATTTCATACGGACAGACTTGCAGTTGACGGAGCTGTGAAGACAGGGTTCTGAGTGAATCTTCTTCTTCCAGACTTTTCGCTCTACGCCAACCTGATTTTAAGAAGGATCCAAAAACGCAATCCTTTCTTTCCTCATAAGATCTTCCGCAGTTGTTCCTGATGCGACAAACCAGGGGCCCTTTTCCAAACAATCTCCTACAAATCGCGATCCGAGTATTCCCTGCCAGTGGCTACGATACGGTGGTATCGAGTGATCGCTTGTAGCTTTTCTCTGGTCTGTCGCCTAGCCGCCTACTCATTCCTCGGAGTCGCTCTCGGCGTCGAGGGGCAGCTGAAGCGGAAGACGACTCGAGTGGAGCAGGCGCCGGCCCTTCAATCCACGCATACCACTTCTTCGCAAAAGCCACATCTGCATTTGAAGGCTCAACAGAACCCCGAATCTTTCATGGTGGCCCGTTATTCCAGTGTCCCATCAAAAGGCAGAGATCGGGACGATCAAGGTGGAAACACTTCTGATTCATTGCGTTGGCGGTAGACGGATATATCATGATAGACCCATAGTCAAACCTACCCACACCGAACGCTGGCATATTGAGGTAAGCCCACGCATCGTTCTTGACGTATTGTGCGCCTGCAGAGAAACCATATCTGTTGGCGAAACCCTGGCTGTTACAGAGACAGTAGGCGATGTTGTGTCGACCTGCGACAAGGGCCACATTATAAGCATCCTGGTAGCCTATCACTTGTTCGCAGCGATAAGTGACGTGGGCATCGTGATTATAACGACAGTGTTCGTGAAGCATCCCAAGAACGTGGCCAATCTGTATTGAGTGTTAGTGGTCATGGGTACCAGATCAGAGGGCTTCTAATTACCCACCTCGTGTGCGACTTTGTGTCTTTCAACATCTTTGTGTGGTAAAACCATGTAATGTCGACCCCCGGCATCCGTGTCAGACTTTTCCCAGCCTATGCTAGCATGCGGTGCCTCGCCCTCGGCGCCGAAATGGATAGCCATGACGTCAGGCTTGACTTCCGGGTTCCAGGTGCCAGGTTCCTGTCTACTCTTATACCCTTCGATGTAACAGAAATGGATCTTCCGTTGTCCCTTGTCAGAGTTCCCATCGTGTACTTCCATCCAACCGAGGGAGTATTTGTTTTCAGGGCTAGCGGGGCTTCCAATGGCATCGGAACAGATCTTGAAGCCGGCTTGTAGTGCGCAGTCGAGTTCTTCTTTAGTCCCCGCATTCGCGAAACAATATCGAATCAGACGGATCTTGCCCGATTTTGTCTCGAACACGGGCCAGGCGTATCGTATACCGAATTTGAGAGCGTTCATGTCTGCTGTTTGGGGACTAAATGAAGAGGGATCGACCATCGTGACGTTCGAAACGGTACCGCAGTACTGATCTGCCGAGACCAAAGTGATGGCTACGAAAAGCGCGACCAGGCAACGAAAGAGGTAAATTGGCGTGAGTGGCTGAGCCATTGCGGCGATCTCACGGGATTGTACTAATCAGTTGCCGACGTTTGGGGTTCGAGTATCGAATATACCAACCGGGGTGGAGAAGACTTGAATATCAGTTAGTCGAGCGTGAAGGACTCACCGTGGCTCTAGATTTTGATGATAGAAGGAAATTGGAGTGGGTCGCATTACAATGCTGGAGGTGAGCCTGACGCGTTTGGAAAAGGGAATACCAAGAAGTGAAGGCGCAAAGTAGAAAATTTTGCCCGAGTCGCGCTCTCTCGCGGTACAGGATTTCTCGCGCTTGTAAACTAATGCAGGATCCCACAGATGATGAAAAGTGCGCATGTGAAAGGGCAAGGTAGCCATGTAATCGGGGTTGATGAGCTTAGACACATTCGACACCAAATGAGTGGGACAATGGGCGTTAGAAAGTGAGCTCTGTTTTCGTGAGCTGTATACAAGGCGGTCGTCTAATACGAGTTCTACTCCACACATTTACTGACGCCTACCGAGAAAAGCTTACATGCAACGCCGGTTCAAATGCGACATAGAGACATGGATATCGCCCATGCAGGATAAAGACAGCCGAAATGTAATGAAAGGGTGACGCTAAATGAAGAAAAAGGTAAAGAAAATGTACATCACATCCCGATTTAGATGTGTCGCGTCTTTTTCTCGTGTTCCTCAAGCTCTTTCACATACTTGACGAACGTCTTCTTGTGAACCTGTTTATCTTGTCAGTACCAATTCACCAAAAGTGATCATGATAGTTGACTTACCAGACCAGCATATTTGCCATCCTTAAGAACACAAATGTATCTCAGTCCGAGTTTCACAAAACACTCGTACACCAGATCCATCGGAGAGTGAGCATCCAATGCGACGGGAGCAGGATCGATATATGGCGTGAAATCACTTGGATCGTAGGATTCTTGCTCTTCTTCATCCTGTGGCTCACGCCCTGCTGCCCAGTCCACCTGTGGAGACATCAGACAGAGAGTATTGTCTTCGTTCTCGAGCTTGTCGAGAGCGAATTCTAGATCCGGCGCAGGGATGAGGCCAACGAGAATACCATTCTTGACAATTGACAGACCACCGTCCAACTCGCCAGCCATCTGCAAGCCACGCTGCTTAGCGCGAAGTTCAGCTGCGGGAATGAGAGAATCCTCTGAGATATCGATGACGTGATCGTTCCTTGAGCCAGGGGTGATGTCGCCTAGCTCCGAAGTAAAGATCGGTCGAACTTTGTTGTCCAGGAAAGGATAGGAATTCATGTCGGTCAGGAGATCGTAGATACTGAGTGGCTCAATGGCATCAGCCACCCATTTTGAAACAAGAATCCCGAGAGAAAAGGGTAGTACGTGGTCCAAGCTGCCCGTGAGTTCGAAGAGAATAACGGCTAGAGTGATACTGAGACGAGTAACGCCAGTCATGGTCGCTCCTGCCGCGACCAAGGCATAGACACCCGGAACAACACATGAGCCTGGTGGACCATCAGGCGAGCACTCTGCAAAAATTCCGAGGTGACTAAAACGAAGTGCGACCAGCTGCACGGTGTGACCAATGAAGCGACCAGCGAGACCGCCTACGACCATGGAAGGAACATAGATACCGGCTGGCACCTTGATCCCAAAAGTAACTATAGTCAAGCATGCCTTGATGACGAATGCAAAGAACAATACTTTGAGGACTCCAGGAATGTGCTCAACAGTCGGGCATAAGCCATCCCCGGTGTCAGTGTAGGTGTCGCATGGGCTAGCCAACTCGAAGAGAAGTTCGGTGACTGGAAGCTTGGTGTACCGGTTCCAGAAACTGACAAGGCCTGTTACAAGCGCAACCAGAAATACTTCTAGGAGCGGATGCTTCTTGATGACGGGTATGCGACGGAAGGTGCGAGCCCAGATACGAGATGCTTTGATAAAGAGCGCGCCCAGAACACCGCCAACAGCGCCAGTGAAGACGAAAGTCGCGAGTTCAAAAAACTTCCAGTCTAAGTGGTATCGGACCTCGAAAAGCACAATCTTCTTCGTACCGTATGGATCGAGAAACTTTAGTGACAAAGCAGCCGCGATGCAGCAAAAGAAGGTGCGAAAGAGAGTCTTTGACGGAAAGTAGTAGCTGACTTCTTCGAGACTGAAGAGCACGCCACCGATGGGGGCACCAAAAGCGACGGCGACACCACTGGCAGCACTAGCGCTCAAAATCTCCCTGCGCTTTCCGTCGTTGTTGCTGTACTTGGAGAAGATACGACAGGCAATGTTACCAATGCAAGTCGCAATGTGGACGTATGGGCCCTCTTTGCCGAGACTGAGGCCAGATGCAACGCTGAGAATAAGAGCGAGGGTTTTGACGAGCAGGGTGCGCACACCGAGGTAACCGTGGAGGACGAAGCCACTCAAAATGACCTTGACTTCAGCAACACCACTGCCAGCAGCGGAGTAGTATACCATGGGCGGACGAGCCTGCACCTCCTGGAAGCGCGACTCTGGGCTGATGCTGCGCTTGCGGTCTTCTTCGTCTGCTTGGTCTGAGAATCGTCGCACCTCTGCACCGAGGTTCTCGTCTAAAGTAGAGAGGGAGATGGCGGATGGAATCACGGTCTTGGTAGTGAGGGTGAGCAGGCACGAAGCCATGGAAAGTAGCACGACAGAAAACACGAAGAAGCCGTATTGGGTGTGGACGACATCCAGCCTGTCGGAGCGGACAGCCTCGGACCATTTCACCCAGTTGTCACATACGGAGGCGCCCTCACAGCATGCCTTGCGGCTCCTTTTCCAGCCAGTGGTGCAGTAGCCTTGCTTGAGGTCGAATAGCGTCGTCTCGGTGGTATTGACGAAATAGGCACAGATGGCAGTAAGGACTCCGATAAGAGCCACCAGTATCCAGCCCTGAGCACCGTCAAACCAGGCTGCTAGACGGCCCCTGATGTCCTTTCTACTCCGAAGTGCCTTGACACGGTATGCGTCGGCGATGTTATCGTGGACCCAGTCGGTGGAGGTGAACTGGTCATACCACACGCGGTTGTCCTGGAAGAGGGATGCCTTTGCTGAGTGCATGCTCTGCTCCAGTCCCTGGCCCCGCTCGCCCAGTGCATTGACGAGGCGCTGACTAAATGTGTGGCCGCCGGTGACGGAGCCTCGCCTGCTGGAGCGCATGCGAGAACTGGTGGGCAGCTGGCTGTTGTTACGCGTCATGCCCGGGCGAGGGGTGCCGGGCGTGGTAGTAGGCAGGCTCTTGTAGGACCTGGCGCCCCGCAGATGGGGCACTCCTAGCAAGGCCGTTCGCTCATTTACGCTGCCTGTCGACCTCGTGAGGTCCGTGTCTGAGGCTCGCATCTGTCTCAGGGCGCTGAAGGTGAGAGTTGGGGATGTGGGCGTGGTGCTGCTGTACGTGTCGTCGCGTTCGCGCCGTTCAGCGGCGGCATTGTCATCGTCGGCATCGTAGTCGTCGACGCTGCGATACGAGTGCATCGACTTGGGCATGGCGGCGGCGGCGGCGGCGGCGGCGGCGGCGGCAGTGATGGGGGGAGTGGATGGAAAAAGGCAACTACGGTCTGGGGAAGGGAGGTCTATTAGTGGAGAGGTCAGTCAGAGACATATCGCCGAGCAGAGGCCGCTATCATGGTCATCCGGGGAACGATGGCGGTGTCACGATGGGTATCTTATGGCTGGGCACCATGGCCCCCGTTCCCCACTATACCGCGGATCCTCCAGGCTGCGCTCTGTTGTCCCTTGTCTCAGAGGAAAGATACGCACCAACATCAACATCAACATCAACAGGGGGCGGTTTCAGACGACTGGTCTGTACGCAGTCCTGAGCAGCAAAAGCAGAGAAAAATGTCGACGCGGCACTACACTATAAGACGACGCAAGTCATCCCGCACAGCAAACGGCGGTAGGCGCGTCCCATGTGATTATCTGGGTTGCACGCGATGGTGACGAAATGCAGGGCACCGGCCCGCCTAACCTCTCCCAGAGAAGGCGCGATGCCGCCCTCGCCAATCACCGCCTGCAGCCCCACCACTACACACTGTCTTGCGTCTGCATCGTCGAGCAATTGGAGGGGGACATGCGCTGCCACTGTGAATCCATCCCTTCTTCGCCAGCCGTACGTTTCTTTTCTGCTCGCGCGCTGATCTCGGACCAGGCTTGACTTTGAGCCAAATACGCTGCCGAGTATCGGGTTCCGTTTCCCGGGTTTTCGCCGAGCGGAAACAGCCTCAGATATCGTGGCAGGTCTGACGACACTCGAAACCTTACCTTTGTCTGCCGGCACTCAAAATGGTGAGTGCCTCCCGGATGTGCAAATCTGACGCAGCATGTCAGTTGACAACTACAGCCTGCTCCCTACGACCAATTCTTTTTGTTTGGGGATAGCATCACCCAGGACTCTTTTTCCCAAGAACGGGGGTTTGGCTTCTCTGCAGCCCTCCAAGCCGGTCAGTCCACATCACTCCATGCTTTTGTCCGGCCTGGTCTTCCGCACCACATGCAATGCAACACTTGGTGAAGAGATGGCGAACATGCTGGAATCGTTGGCTCGGGCCGTTCGAAGCTCGCGCGCTGATCTCCACCAGCATACATACGGCGACTCGATGTAGTCAACCGAGGCTTCAGGTAGCCGCACCATCCCCAGATACTTTGGCTGGCGCTGATGTCATAAAGCGGGTACAATACTCATCAAGCACTCAAGATCCTACCGGCTATCGTGCCCCCGCCTCACCAGGCCAAGATTCGCTTTCTGGTAGGACCGGCCCCTCTCAGACGCTATCTCAATTGACCACACAGACCATTTTCTTTGGCGCAAACGATTCATCGCTGCCCGATGCACCCAACAAGCAGCACATACCCATTGATGAGTTCACCGCCAACATCAAGGCAATCGTCTCCCATCCGCAGATAGTGGCCCATGCTCCTCGTATTACCCTGGTGGCCCCTCCCCCAATCAACGAGCACCTCTGGTGGCCAAGGGACCAGTCCAATGGATACACGAGCGTCTCGCGGTTGGCGGCTACTACCAAAATTTATGCCGATGCAGTCGTCGAGCTAGGTGCCGAGCTTGGCATCCCGGTAGTTAATCTATGGAAAGCCTTCATGTCAAGGACCGACTTCAAATTTGATGCATGGAAGCTGGGAGACGACGTACCTGGTTCCTTGGGTTTGGCACAAAATGACGCTTTAGTGGAGCTCATGTATGATGGTATGTGTACCCGAAGCTTATTGGGCGTCGATGGTAGTATTGATGCGATCGGCAGGTCTTCACTTCAATCCAGCAGGTTACGACATCTTCTATCAGGAGATGATGAAAGTGATTGAAGAGCATTGGCCGGATCAGATGCCAGAGGAGCTCCCTATGGTACTGCCGCCATGGAATGATCAGGCCGCCTGGAAAGCGTGGGAAGATGCCCAGGCAACTTTACAATAGCCGTGACAATAGTAGGCTTAAAATATATCGACCAAGATTCAGATGCATGTGCAACAGCCTACATGCGGGGCTTCGGGAAGCGTTGGCCGTCTCGGCCAATCGGACTTGGGCCATAACTCCGGCAGCAAGTGCTTAGTTGCGTAGCTTCTGATGAACCTCCGAATAGTATCGTGGTGAAGATGCGCATAGATCAATCATAACGGCTTTTTCTGTTCCGGTTGAAACTCTTCCCCAGCACTGTATATTATCTCTTCCTGTCTTTGAGCATCTTTTCAAAGCCCCGCTGGTCGCAGGCATACGCAGTTGTGGCGCTTGCACCTTCCGCTTCAAACACCCATCGACTAGTCCCATCGGCGAACGATCGCGCTTGCCCTTCACCTTCACCGACTTCGCTCCACGGCTATTTGCGCATCTTCCTTGCACCTGCGAACCACACTCGCTGCGCATTTGACGCCTGAAGACAACCGCACACGGCCCGTTGTCGCTTCTTCTCCGCTGCTCGACCGAGACATTCGCATACGTTAAATACCAGCTTGTTGCTCAATTCACATCACGCACGAATCCAAGTGGAAAGGCGGGGTGAAGCAGTCGCTCGGGGCTCGTCGGTAGGGGAGCGCCTCCGGGAAGGTTGGCGTCTCTTGGTTGAGCACGCCGCTAGGGGGTGAGAGGATCGAGGGCATGGATCCCCAGAGCGTAGCTTTTCAGCCGCGCGACGATTTCTGGCGGTTCCAAAGCGACATGCTTCGAGTGCAAGAGAGCCAGGCTGAACTTGCTGACCGCGTCGCTCGCTTGGAACGCAAGCAAGAGGATGACTCGCGCCTGAAAAACGTCTGGGGGGCCTCCTCACCCTTCCCCTCGGTGCTGGGAGGGACACCACAGCAAGGTGCGTAAAGATGAATGTGCGTATAATTGCGCTTCTGACATGTCCCAGTTCCCTTGCAGCAGCCTACCGCCGAGCACTTTTCCAATTTTGACGACCACTCAAGCAACCTCATCGGCAACCTCCAACTCGACGCCGACGAAGAGCCCCGCCGCGTTGGCGCAACCTCGCGCGCAAACAGTGTGCGATTCGATGAGACGGCAAACCATGGCCACTGGGCTCATGCATCACGTTCATCGCTCGATCTAATACCCCGCACCGGTAGCGGCATGGGTGGACATGCCATGAGCGAGCGCAGCTACTCTCACAAGTCGGACGGGAGGCAAAGCTCAGCGGGCCACTCGGTACATTCTATGGCATCTGGTCGTGCAAATAGCCTTACAGGCTTTGGTCCAACGACACCGCAAGACACACCAGGACTGGCTCCTGGCTTGTTCATTCTCGGCTCTGTGCCCGCTATAATACGTTGCTGGCTCAACACCAACTTCAAGCACGATACTTTACTGTACGCAGCTATCTGCTCCGGCTCGTACACGTCTTATTTAGATCGCCATCTCATCGACCATCTCGGCTTTCAGGATCGCGTCATCGTGAACGATGACGGTGTTCGCAAGATCAAACTGTCTGTTTATCTGCCCGAAGCCGTGCCAGTTTCAGCATCCTCGCGCTCCAACAGCCCAGCTCCACAGCTCCCGTCGGTTGGCGTCAACTTCACTGTCATGCAGGAGCACAATGCACAGGCTAACCCAAAAGCTATCCAGATCTTCCTGGGTAGTGACATGCTCCGAGCACACAATGCCGATTTATTATTCTCGTCTAGCCAGCTAACCTTGTACGATGATGATCGCAGCAAACTGCAAATACCTCTCGTCCGCCCTGAGGATGATCGCGCCTTTAAGTCATTACACATCTCCAGTGGCAGTCATGCTTCGACGGCAGAGCAGAACCAGAGAGCTGCAGCTCCCATATCAACGCAACGTGATGCTCTGGGTCAGGACTCTAGCATACCAGCAGCCCATGATACTTTTTCATCAACTGATAAATCGACTGACACCGGTACGGCAACTAATTCCGAGGATGGTGGGTCGAGCGGCCGGAGAAGTCTTGAGCAGCGTCCGCGTCTCAGCGCTCCATTATCAAGCCGTTCCGATACTAGGGATACACAAGAATCGGGTTCCGTCAGCGGAGCATCGCGTTCTGGGGCATCATCAGCCATCTGGAGCAATTGGCGCCGCGACCAAGCTGAGAAGGCCAACGCTGGCTCAGTGGACTGGACAAGCGTGGGTAAAACCGCCAGCTCAACGCCCAACTACCAACGGCGGGACACGGGAATCAAGGTGCTAAAGCCGTCCAAGTCGACGCGGACCATGTCTACTTCCAACCCGTCGCCAGCCACAGGACAGTCTCGCTTTTTCGACGATGGAAAGCGAAGGGGCGAAACAGAGATGAGCCATAGCCCGGCCCCTCCATTAGCGAAGAGAAGTGTATCTGCGGAGAAGGGAAAGGAGAACACGCCTGGGCTGTCGAAACCTCGGTCTGCGAATCCAGTAGGGGGCGCATCGGCATTTGCATGGCTGAACAGCGGCGGATCCAAGTAAGGTTGGCGTGTGGTGATGCGGACTCGTGTATCATAAGCACATGACTAGGTATTTGTCGAGCTCAGTACTCACCATGAAGTCTAGCAAGCAATGCAAGTGAAATGCCAGCAGCGTGTACTGTTTCTTGGTGAGGGGTTGCGGATGGGGCTGTGAGGCGGGCTAGCGAGACAGGGGTACTTCATTCACTGCACCGCCAAGCTCGCTTATTCGCAAGGCTGAGGTCGCAGCGCAAACGGATAGTGACGACGGGCATTGTCAGAAGGTGTGCACTCATTTTTTGCGGCGCATTGCACGTTACCCCACGCTGTTCACCGCTGCGAAGCTTCCTTGGGTAGAAAGAGGGAGGACTGACTCGCTAGGTACTGCAGCCCAAGCGACGCGTTGCATACATATTGCTTGTCCGCCCTTTGGTTTTCTCCTTCACCGTATAATAGTCTGCCCGGAAGCTCTTTGCGGGCTTCACGGCAGGCAATCGACTTTCAAAACGGCCTCCACTAATAACAAGAAGCGGAAGATTGTGGCCCCCGCAAAAGAGTCGCCGAACGTCACAAACGCCCGGGACGGCACTCGTTCACCGAATGTGGGCAGCAGCGCTGGTGTAGGCTCCCCTCGCTCCTCCTCCCCGCAACCCTCAGCATCACCGCCACGCTACCTGCCGCCGCACCTGCACGACGAGGTCTTAGTTGACGCTTCCGACGCCGGCAGTCAGCCCGTACGAGACCACAGCAACGGGGCAAGCTCGCCCAGCGAGGCCTACGCCAACCTGACGCTCGACAGCCGCGAGGGCTCCATCATCGACCTTGACCTCGCCCGCACCCACTCGCACTCGCACTCCCGCACCGCCGAACAGCAGCATTACACTTCACGGCCTCTTCCCAGGGCATCCTCACCCGCTAAGCGCCTTCATTCCGACATGGACGACAAGACCGACGCCGACAGCGCCGCCCGCAGCAGCAGCGACACACAATCAGCTGCCCGTGCCAGCAAGCCACTATCCGCCGGCGCATCACAGCGCAGTGCGCGCGCCACTTCAGTAGACATGGCCGACGCGCCCGTCAGCGGCAGCTCTGATGGTGATGCCGAGGGCGAGGGCGACGCCGACAATTCAAACTCCTCGGCCACCAGTGTCGACGCCTCGCAGCAGGCCGACCACCGCCCCAGCATAGACGAGCAAGTCACTCGTGTCATGGGCATGATGTCGACGGAGCAGCTGGTCGACCGGCAAGAGGGCTATGTCATTTCAGAGCGGTGGCTGGAGCGTGTCTGGGCAAGGACATCGGAGAACATTAGCAGGCCGCAGGACTTTAGCAAGGAAGCTACCCAGGGCCCCGTTGGACCCGTGGACAATTACCACCTCATGGACACCGAACTGCTACAAGAAGACCTAGTCGACCAGCAAGGCGACGACTTCATCCCCCTCAGCAAGGCTGCCACCCTCGGCCAGGACTTCGAGATCCTGCCCCGCAAAGCATGGGAGCTGGTACTTACTTGGTACGGGCTGAAACAGGGCAGTCCAGTCATACGGCGCTATGCCCATAATACCGTGCCCGGCCAGGCCGGCGAAGATATTTCTTACGAGCTCCACCCTCCCATTCTTACTATCCGCAAGGTCAAGAAAACCACTAGCCCTACCGACAACACCAGATCTGCCGAGAAGATTGTCGCAAGCCGATACGAGAGCTTCGTCGCCTTTCTCGAAGCGGCTAAGAAGGCGGCTGGCATCGACCTGAACAACAAAGTCCGCATCTGGAGAATCCTCTCTACTGCTCCCACAGACCAGCCCCTGCCATCACAACCCTCGGGCATCCTGACGCCGGACGCATCTCCCCGCAACGGATCGCCTGTTGCGCCCGCGCCCGCTCAACGGTCTTCCCTCGTCATGGATGTCGCGAGTTTCAACAGCCTCGCGTACGGCTCGGAGCGCGAGCTGGTCACAGGCAAGGACGAGAAAGCGAACGAGGTCTTCAACGAGTCTCTCACGCTAGCCGATGCTGGTCTTACCCAAGATCAGGTAATTGTGCTAGAGGAGCATGACGAAATGGGCGAATACATCTCAGACACCACCAAAGAAGCGTCCAAGAGCAAGCCCCCCACCCTAGCTGGCAAAGGCCTCCATAGTAATACCACCAGCGGAAGAAACACACCCGCGGGTGGTCCTGTGACGCGCGGAAGGAAGCAGAATGGCAAAGTCCGCGGTCATGTTGGGCTGACGAACCTCGGCAACACTTGTTACATGAACTCAGCCCTCCAGTGTCTGCGGAGCGTCGAAGAGCTGAGCATGTACTTTCTGAACAACAAATGGAAAGAAGAGGTTAATATCGACAACCCAATAGGCCACAAGGGTGTCATTGCTAAATCCTATGCTGCCCTGTTGAGCGCCATCTACAGCTTTGACAACAACTCTTCTGTCTCACCCAAAGACTTCAAACAGAAGCTAGGCAGAGCCAACAGTCTGTTTTCCGGCTACGGCCAGCAGGATTCCCAGGAGTTTGTCAGTTGGTTGGTCGACGCGCTTCACGAGGATCTCAACCGGATTCATAAGAAACCATACACAGAGAATCCCGATTCTGAAGACAACACTTTCCGCGATCCAGAGGCTGTCAAGCAGCTCGGCGAGGTCTACCGAAAGAACCATTACGCTCGCAACGACTCCGTAGCCATGGACCTATTCAGTGGTTTCTATAAGAACACAATGGTCTGTCCGATATGCGCAAAGGTCAGCATAACATTCGATCCTTACAGCCAGCTCACGCTGCAATTGCCCATAGAACAGACGTGGACCCATACCATCACATACGTGCCGCTTCAGGGCAAGCCCTTCCAGCTCGAGATTGACATCGACAAGAACGCTACAATCAAAACTTTGAAGGAATTCGTGGGGAAGCGTGGTGGCGGCGTTCCAGCCAACCGCATCATGGCGTCTGAGCTCTATAGCCACAAGTTCTATCGCCACTTGGACGATGCATCAACTGTGTCTGAGTCGAATATTGGCGCTAGGGATGACATATATTTCTATGAACTCGACATGGCCCCAAGCAACTGGCCTGCTCCCAAGAAGAAGGGCGCGAAGTATAAGATGCTGCTCTCTCAGTCTTCCGACGAAGACATTCCAGATACTGCTTCTCCGCTCCACGATCGTATCATCGTTCCTCTTTTCCATCGCAGCCCTAGTGTCTCCGCTTATAGGTCTTCGAGCACTGGTATGGCGCTTTGGCCAAGCTTTGTCGTCCTCACACGCGAGGAAGCAAAGGATTACGATGCCATCTTGAGAAAGGTGTTGGCAAGGGTCGCTCAGATGACCACGCGAAAGATACTCAGTGAGCTTAGTGGATCAGATCAATCACGGCCTGGCTCCGATGTAGTGCTAACAACAGAAGAAGACGCGTCGCCAAACGATCCTCAAGTCAAGGACGGTTCTGTGGAAGGCGAGGACATGGTCGAAGTCACAATGACGGATGCTAAAGAAACGCCTCCAGCACAGGCAGATGGCGCCAACCAAATTCCGGAGGTACTTCGTCCCGGTAGTTACATTCATCCAGAATTCAGGTATGTAGTATAACTCTGAACTTGTTTGATAACTGGTGGCTGACATGCGTCAGGCAATTATTCGAGATGAAACATACCAGGAAGAGCACTGAGATAGTTACTACTGGTTGGAGCACGCTCGACCACAACCGCGCGTGTGAGCCCATCTCGAAGCGCATTCGGGTCCCACCTTCACGAGAGGAATCCGTCCAGTCATCAGCGGGCGGCAGTGAGCCCACTTCCAGTGACGAAGACGAAGACGAAGACTTATCGCAGACTACAGTCGTTGATGCCGACGCTGCGATTGATGCAGCAAACGTTAGCAGTGATGAGGAAATGCAATCAGTAGAGCCAGGAACAACGGAATTTGCACGTTCCGGTCGTCAGAATAAGAAGAAGAGCAAGAAGGCGCGGAAACATGAGCGCAAAATGGAGCGAAAGCACAAGAACAACAAAAACTTCAAGAACAAGAAGGGTGGCAAGGTGGCAGAACAGCCGAACTATCCCGACGATCCCGACGATGAGTCTGACGATCGCCTGATCCGCATGGGCGAGGGCATCGTCTTGGACTGGACCTCAGAGGCCATTGATGCCTTGTTTGGTGGTACTTCGGATGATGATGCTAGAGGCGCCGACGTCTTGAAGTCGATCGAGGTACTTGACGACCCAGAGATCCGGGAGAAGAAAGCGAAACGTGCCGCACGTAGGAAAAACGGCATCAACCTCGACGAATGCTTCACCGAATCGTCCAAGAGCGAAGTGCTTTCTCAAGATAACGCCTGGTTTTGTAATCGTTGCAAAGATATGCGCCGCGCCGAGAAGACACTGGAGATCTGGACCGTACCCGACATACTCATCATACACCTCAAGCGTTTCAGCGGTCACCGAACATTCCGTGACAAAATTGAGGACCTAGTTGACTTTCCGGTCGAGGGTTTGGATCTGTCAGGCAAAGTTGGTTTCCCTGAAGGCAAGGAAGTCATCTACGATCTATTTGCTGTCGACAATCACTACGGTGGGCTTGGAGGGGGTCACTACACAGCCACTGCTCAAAACTTCTTCGACAAGCAGTGGTACGACTACAATGGTAAGTTGCTCCGTCCTCTTGGACTCGAGTCGCAGACTAACTTCGTCAGACTCTATAGTCACCCGCTGCGATTCAGGCCGTAAGGCGGTCTCGAGAGCTGCGTACTTGCTCTTCTACCGCCGACGTTCGCCCGTCCCTTTAGGCCCTCCCGAGCTCCAGAAGATCGTGACCGCCGACGTCAGCAGCCCCGACTCTGATGATGACAACACCGATGCTGATGACCAACAAGCCCGCTCCCGCTCACCGGCGGGAAACGGCTTGCGCCTCGGCGATTCGTCCCGCAATGGGTCGTCGAGCGCTGGCGCAGTCGGAGCGGGAGCCGGAGTCCTGCGCGGGGGTGGCTATCAGCGTTCAGCAGCAGGGAGCCGTCCAAAGAGCGGAGCCGCAGCCGAGAGCCTGAGTGATGATGAGCTACCTGCGTATGGTGATGACGACGAAGGATATGCCGAAGATTCGTACACTAACAACCCCTGGGCCGCAGAGACTGATCAACCGATCTGGAGCTTCAGTGGTATCAACGACAACTCAATTCGCAACGACAATGAATCGGACACTGGTGGTATGGTGTCCGATACCGGAGCGGCATCGACGGGCGACAACATGGAACTTAAGAATAGACTTTTAGAGGATTTTGGTGATGATGATCCCGTCAAGGGAAGCTGGACTGGTGCCGCAACGCCCGTTACGCAGGAAGACGAGGTTGCCGAGATTAGGCTGGCTGGCGATTAAGAGTGGAGCAATTGCATGAAGTGGAGTTTAAACTAGACGAACACGATTGACGAAAAGAGGCTTTGGAAGCGTGGAATCACGGATGTAAATGACGATGACATTGATGAACGGAATTGGTAAGCTGGGGGGAATATTGAAAACGGGGCGTTTTGCACAGCATATGTAGGCGCGGGATCAGGCGTATCAATTGAGATATGCATCGTTTCCCAGTAGTAGTCGCCGTTATTGTGTTGTGCAAGAAGTTAAGAAACAAAAAGGACCATGTTGCACATCCAATTCAAATACCATTACAGCATTTTTACGCCGCTTCCCAAATGTTTCCACTCAACAAGAACCATGCACACCCTTCTTCTACAGCCCACTCACCCCCAACGCCAAACTCGTAAGCAGCCCATTCAATAGCGCAATCACACCAACCAGCACAACATCAAGCACCAACTGCACCGCCAGAATAAGCGCGCTCAACGCCCCCGTCAACGGATTCAGATAAACCAGCAGTCCCGCCAGCCCCAAAATCGCCACGGCAGCCGTAACCGTAGCAAAAATCTCAACAATGATAAGCGAAAGAAGCGCAGATGTAGCAATGAGTTGGCGTTTGACCGTCTTCTTTGGCTCGACTTCCACGGAAGACCGTTTCTCTTCTCCACTGTTGCGAGGTTGCGTCGCATTCGCAGGCGCCAAATCGCGCACCTCAGACATTGTGGCCTGCACGGCTGCTGTGATCTTGTTGATCTGAGCCCCGACCTGGGGGATCGCGGCTGTTTTTTCGAGCAGAGGGGATGAAGGGTTGAGGGGAGCGAGTGTGGCATCTGTTCCCGCTCATTATTAGACAGGTTGCTAGCTAGGAAGTATGAGGGGCACTAGAGAATACTATGTAGGGGATGAAGGAAGGAAAAGACGTACTTATAGCGCCAGTGTAGATCTGTACCGTCGCATAGAGGTCGGTGAGGAGGCCTTCTACGCTATTTTCTGCTCGCTTGGAGGGGGCGACGGGGCTGGCGAGGGAGAGCCCGCTTAGAGCGAAGACGGTGAGGTGGGAGAAACGCATATTGAGTCGTTGAGGTTCTGTGCAGCTGGGAAGGAGGCTGGCTGTTTGGTTGTGCTTGGAAGGGCACGAGGCGATGGGTTGTAGTGGATAGATTCCAATTCAGGAACCAAGTCAATGGTTCTTATATGTTGGCTTGGAAGCTTCCAGCCCTGCTCAGCTATCCAGATATCGAATATCCGTCTTTTCCATAGCATGACAGCACACTCGTCATCGGCCATGTTTCTTTGGCATTGAGGCTCGAAGCAGACGGCGGTCCGGGTATGCGGGTTCGGCGCATTTCCTCGATGCGACACAGCGGTTGGCGTTAGCGAGGGACTAGATCTATTGATATTGTCGGATCCTTGCTGTATATCGCGGGTTGAATCTTCCTTTGGGGGGGGGGATTGGAACATCATGATTTGCAAAGGATGCAGTTTTTGGAATTGTCGTCGTGATATCAACTACATTACTGATGGACTCGCTAGCTACAAGTTCGTGAGGAAGCGAAAGCAAAATCCATAATATGTTCGTACCCCTAACATGTTCACGTAGCGGCAGTTTAATGGAGTCTCCTTTCTAACCCACCATCGTTGAACCAGGAATGTTATGTGGCTAGGACCATCTGAATGACGTATCTGCCACGCTTATGACCGGTATGCCGCGACCCGCTATCCGTCATCCTTTCCCGCGCCGTACACACCGTATGTCGCTTTTTGCGTACACCCCTTGCAGTCTGGGTCGCGAAAGAGCGAACAACGTCATAGGGAGCAAGACGTCGAGGAAGGAGAGCAGCCACTGACAGCCACTACCGGTGGCAGAAGCCCCTTCCTATTCTATCATTGGCTGCGCCCAGCTCCAGTAGTAATTCCAGGTACCCGAAGCCCCTGCACGTGTCTACGCGAGGGGTGACATGGTCTGTCCAAGACATGCGATGATCGAACAGCCGCACACGAATTCCGATAGGATCTGTAGAAGGGAATAGTGTTTGCGGCATTGCGATCCATTGTGCTTGTTCATGGAGGTCGTTTCCTGGCGGATGCGTGGGTAAATGTTTGTTGAAACTTCGGTCTTCAACGGCTCGTATCCCGCACACTATCAGCAAACAGATGGTCCAACCATCCCAGACTTTAAGATGTCCGTCTCTTCGCAACACAGAAGCGTCTCGTACAAAGCACGTTAATGCATTGCGCACAATGCTTGTGCTCAACTTCATGCTTCTCTAGCTCTTTCTTTGTCAACAATTTCCCGTCAGCGCAAGTTGCACACTTGTATTTTACGACGGCATTTATGGCTTTTACCAAATCGCCTGGCTTAGGCGCTGCACAGGGATCACTCCATCGTATCTGTGTTGTAGGTTCTACGAAGAAGTCGTCAACAAACTGAGGAGACAGATGTGCTGGTAGTGGATCGTTGGGTGTCGATATCACATTAGGGTTGAACTGGAAAGGGGCACGGCTTGAGAGGACAGGTGTGGTGGCAGCCATTGTCGTGCTTGAATCTGGCGAATTTTGTGTCGGACCTTCTGAAGGAGAACGCATCGCATCTCCGACTGATGTGGCATCTGGCCCTGATATTACATTTTGTGTGAGCTGTGGATCCAGCAATGCAACAACAAGCCTTTGATCAAACTTGCATGTGGCGATGTCGGCGCATTCTCGCATAGAAGCAACCCAGGCGATCTCATCTTTCTCTTTGGCATCCAGCAACTTGGTCCTTGCCAATTGGGCCATTGTATCAAAGAAATTATTGCTGACCGCCGTGAAGTACGCTTTATGGAAAGTGGAACGAACGTGGTCCGGTACCATGTACTGCAGATTACGCGTAAATTCGCTCGTCGTATAACCGCATGACATGACATGCTCATAGGTCTGTGTTTCTGGTATCGGGAAATGCGCTGCAGCCCACCTGTGGGAAACCCCATCAACCACTCGAACATGTCTTCCTGGAATTTTGGCTACCAGAATCAGCATGACTTCGGACAACAGAGGCTCATCAAATGTTTCCGCGGCAAGAATGTACGGCTGAACTCCGTCTGGATCTTCGGCTTCTGGGTCGGCGCCCCCGTCGAGCAAGACCTGGAGACGATCAATGAGATCAACGGCGGGACAATCTGCGATGCATTTTCGCAGGGGGCTAGTCAAATCGTGTTCCGTGCGGTTTGGGCTTACGCCTTTTCCAAGTAGCACTTGGATATCTCGCAATGTATCAGAGGGATGTCGTTTTGCGTTCGGACAACAGCCAATAACTTCATAGAGAAGAGTCATGCCATTGTCAGTGGGCGTAGGGCTGAAATTATCGATGAGTAATCTTGCGAAACTCGGTGTGGAGTGCCAAAGGGCTTGGTGCTGGAAGGTTTCCTTGTATGGAGAGTCGCAGGGAAAGCCGTGGAACGGGGACTGGAAATTGGCGCCTTTTCTCACGAACAACTCGAAGCATTTGAGCTCCTCCGGTGAGATCTCAAAGGCCCAATAGGGACGGCTTTGCCAAGGGTAGACGAACAGCTCAAAATTCGACTGCATTGCAGCAAAAGAGGGCGCGGTGTTGATGTTTGCACCTGCGTCGAGCAGTAATTCGATAATCTGATGACACCGTGCACGTTGCAATTGATCAGCGTAAGTGTTCTCTCTGTGAACTAGACATAGCTGGAGCGGGGTGTGTACGCCTGGTTTGACCGGAGAAGGACCTTCGTCGTCAACGTTTGCGCCTCGATTGAGCAGGATACGAACAATATCGGGAACATTCCAGAAGACGGCCTGTTGGAGTGGTCTCCAACTAGATCCAGGGATCCCGTTGACGTCTGAGCGGCCAGGTTGTAGTAGCGCCTGAACAGTATATGGCCGTCCATTCTTGATAGCATTGTGAAGAGCTAGGTCTGTACCGAGGGGATGGTGGGAACCCTTAGCGCCGTACGCAAACAACACCCATATTGTCGGCCCACATTCCATGCCACACGCAATATCGAAGAGGGTCTGATTGGGGTGTTGCAAGATGACCATCCGGCTGAGCGCTGGGTGACCGACGAATCGGCTGTGAGGTTCGTCAAATGGTAAGCCAATGGGCTCGTTGATATGATTGACGTTATTGACAATGAGTTTCTCCAGCTTTTTGAGGTCCTTGTCGAGGACTGCGCCAACCATATCCAACACTATGTCGGACGCCTGCGTATGATCTGCAGACCATGTCTCGGTGGATTGCTGGAGACTGGTGGCAAGAGTGAGTAAAAGTTCCGCCGGCTGATAACATTGAGAATAGATCTTACTCTGGTGGCTGGCTCAACAACTCCATGAACTGCGGCTCTGCAACCTCGCCAGTTTTATCGGCGACGAGAATCGGTAACTCGGCAACGGCCTGCCAAGCTCCAGTCTGGGTACAATGCTCTCCTGGAGTTGAATTTGTTGAATCGTTTCCAGCGGTCGCACTTGTGCCATTGCCGCGCTCGTCGTGGTCGGCTAGACTCCCCTCGCTTCTCCGCCTGGCTTCACGACGTTGTTTCGTAGTCCCTCGTGGTTTATGTCGCATAAGACCCCATTCTTTTAGCTTCATACGGTACGCCCGCGTACTAACACAATCATGAGCAAACAGATCCAACCCCCCAAAGGATCTCAGTACTACTCACGAAGCCCGGAATTTGTACTTGCGCTCCATCAGGTCTTTGACTTCTTCCAAAGGCTTCTTTTGAGCGAAGGAAAGTTCCTTGATCTCATCTTGTACCGATTCCCAGTCTTTAGTCATGTCTACGTAGTGCGGTAGCCTGTGAGCGGAGTTCGTGATGCGCCAATAGAACGCGATGTGAACGAAATATGCACTTTTAAACTGCAGAGCGGGGGTATTCGTAAAAGGTACCCGAGAATATGCACAAGTGATGCAAGACAGCCGTATGACAGTAGATGCAAGAACGGAAAGACTGTAGTGAACATCGCATGGATTTTGGGCTACATGGCATTTATGGGAGGCAGCGCGGACGATGCAGCGTGCAAAAGTAAGCAGGGGGCGAGGGATGGGTTGCGAAAGTGCAATTCTATGACTAACGTTTTCTAGGCTTAGCGCGTTTTGAGGTTTGCACAACCGGGCTGGGCGCGTCCGTCGTGGCTTCCTCGTCATTGTCATTGCACAAGGAGTTTCGAGCGTCAATGTACTTGCATGCTGAGGATATAGCTAATCTACTAGCCTGTTTCTCACTGACTCAGAATGGGGCCGGATGAACAATAGCGAGAAGTTGCGATAAGGATTGTTCAAATTTTGCATTCAAACTGGTGCAAAAACTCTCAAATACAAGCAAAGCAAAGGTATCTCTTCTGTCGTGACGCTAAAATAAACAACAAAAAAGGCAACGACCACTCTATCGACCACCAATCTGGCTCTTGGGGATGGGTCGCACCCAGATGAATGCACAGTTCAGCGCAATGATCATTATACCGACGATCCAGAAGACTTGAGCGTAGTTTGTCTTGTGGTATCGGAAGATGATTGCGAAGATGATTCCACCAAAGTTACCAGTTGCACCAACGATACCGGAGAGTACACCTTGAATTATGTCAGCTGTTGATCGATACCACCGACGTCGGTGTGAGGGGAAGATTAAGCTTACCATTAGCATGAGGGTGAACATGGGGCACCAACGCGAAGTTGGCGCCGTTGCCAGCTTCCAAAAAGATAGCCATGACTGCAATCAGCCCGATCATCTCATCAAGATTCTTGGGGTCGACCTTGCCAATGACGATGCAAAGCACACCAGACATGACACCGACAAAATGAATCCAAAACTTCTTAGCCCATAGGTTGTGGCCGGTGACTTTGTAGAGGTAGTCGGCAATGAAGCCACCGAGAGGACGGGTTACGATGTTCAAGAGACCGAACATAGCAGCCCATCGACCGGATTGTGTTTGGCCGAGATAGGGGAAGTTCTTGAGATAGTACGCGCCGAGGATTGAATTGATAGCGAGTTCACCTCCGAAGGAACAGAAGTATCCTGCACATAGCATGCCTGTTTGGAGAGAGAACATGACTTTCAGGCCTTCCTTCAAACTCGGCTTCACGATGACTTCGTGTTGGAATTCGTCCATCGTTTGGACGTCTCCATTGCCAGATTCGACGTCCGTAGTAGGCTGTTCATGTTTCTTCTCGTCATTTGAAGAGAAAGAACCGTTGATCGTTGGCTTGTCGTCTATAGCACCAGTAGTGGGTACGACAGTCGAGTTGGCCTGGTCGCTGGGAACGACTTTCACACCGCGCTCCGACCATTTTCCGGTAGGAGTGTCGTCAGTCAACAGCATGAGAGCGAGGGCACAGGCCGTGATCATGATGAAGGGAACGATGAAGGAGACTCGCCAGGCGACGTGTGAGGATAAACCCTGGTCAGCCTTGAGAGAGTCGTATATCGCTGGCATGACGAAGCTAGGAAGGTTAGCCAAGGCTTGAAGCCAGAAGACGAATTAACTTACTATGTGATACCGCCACCAGAGTTGCCCCAGCCACCCACCAGTGCGTTCGCTGTTCCGACGACATTCTTGTCAAAGAAGCCAGTACTCCAGACCTGGCATGGCACAAAGGTACCGCCTAGGATTCCGACAAAGAAACGAATGAAGTACAGACCCGTGGCATTGGTCGCTGTACCGGCAAGGGCAGTGGGTATGGCACCGGCAAATAACAGAACTGCAAAGGTCATGCGGGGGCCAATATGATCGCACATCGGGCCAGCGATGAAGCGGACCAGTAAGGTGGCACACAGCGCAACGATATTAGAGTTCGCAATCTGGTCTTGGGAAAGGTGCATGTCCGCCTTGATACTCTTACTCAGCTGTGAAGGTGTCAGTCGAGAACATGCGTTGTGGCGTGAGAAGTGGGCAACCATACCAGAGGCGGAAAGGCGTACCTGAACAATGTAAGCATACTGCGGGACGAGCGATCCACCTGTGGAGTAGGGACTCACCATGACCAAAACGCAATGAAGAAACCCATGTAAGAGAAAAAGAAGACTCTCCCATATTTGTTAATGGGGTTGAGCACGGGGATGGACTTGGCTTTCTTGTTGTATGGGTTGATCTCTGGTGCGGACCAGAGCATATTGATAGCGAAAGGCATGATGATATCTCGAGCGCCAGCTTTGCTGCGATGCAGGCTCTGTTGTGGAGGGCACCTGGGGTGTCAAAATGACAAGAGAGGGTGGTATTGACAGTTACGATTGCTGATGTGAATGCCACAAACGGCAGCCCGGATGTTATATAGATAGATGCACAGATTCGCAATTGTGATACTTCCGCGGTGAAGCACAGTGACGCACGGCTACGACCACGACAAGCCTGTGGCGTAAATGGTTCCCCAGGCCAAGTGAGATCAGACTTCTCCGTGCCTGAATACGGTAATGCTGGCGGGAGTGTTATCTGCGTCAACAAACCCAGCACAAACGCTCCGGAGAAAGTACGCTTGACTGGGGACTAAGTGAAGGAGGATGTCTCCGATTAGCGCTGAGGCATTACCCAGGGATCCACGTGTAGTTGCAGCGAATTGTATCTCATCGTCAAATGGCTAAAGTGCTTGAAGAGAGGCAGGAATTCGATGTGACGAGTCGCGATTTGCTGGGGTTGAGGATTGACGCGGGATGGTGGGGAGCGGCAAGGGCGTTCTCTTATCTCTTGGCGCTATCGAGGCGAGAGACTAGACTCTGTGTAGCTGAGCCAACAAGGATGCTTATCAGGACGTCTGGAGATAATATGAATTGCTGCTTTTCCGCGGTGAGCTTTTGACAAAATACCTGTGTAGCGAGTAATTCTCAGCCTCCATTACTTACTGTCCTTGGTTTTCCCGGAGTTCCCGGGACGTGGCGTTGACAAGAGCATTTGCTCTTTGCAAACAGTAGTGCAGCCTCAGATTCAGACCATGTCACCATCCTTGGGTAAAAAATTGCTTTCGGGTTGTAAAGAGGGTGCGAGGCAGTGTGGTATTACCCAGGAGTCGTGTTGGTGTGCCGCGTGCAAGTGGAGACTTGCCACGATAAGCACGGCAGTCTGGTACAACCAGTAGCACCACCAAGCAGAAGCCAACCCGCGGTTGTACAATTCTTCCGAACGAAGGCGTAGGCTCAAGAGCTTTGTTATCCTGGGCGTTGTCATCTTACACCAAAGCGTGCCGCTTATGATACAGTTGTAAGCCAATAGACGCCAGCATCACGACCTTATCTGGCCCGACTGCGCTTTCGCCCAAGTAAGAGCAAGTACTCAGGAGGCAAGGATGATTATCCGTGCTCTGGTGATGCATATAACGCTTGATGCGCCCAGGATCCTGGGGGAACGTCACTGTAGTTCGGCTGCCGTCAACTCTCCATCATGCCAACCTCTTCGAAACTTGGGGATGAGGGGGGTACTTTTCGGCCATCCAAGGGCCTCGCGTTCCGGAACGTCAACCGCCTTGCAAGATTCGTCGAGAATTTTCTGTACCTAATTGATAGCATGTGATGGAGGTTTGTTGTCGCGATATCGGAGCTGCAGGACCGGAGATGTAGCGAACAGAAGGTCAAATCGAGTGGAGAGATATTTGAATCAAGCATCTCCGGTGCCTGACAACTTCCTAGTGACAATGGGTCAATTCGTATATGTGGAGCTGATTTCGTTGCGCCTCAACCGCGGAGATCCTAGAAATCCTCCTACTTCAATGCACTTGTCAATTACGCCCCGCCACGAGTGTCACTCAGCGTCACACATCGCGATGGTTTCTGGGAGAATAACAAGCTTTTCTAACTCAACAAGACGACTCACTTGATTCATGGAGGGCCTGCACACTCCAAGCCACTCCAGTTTTTCCTTGCCTTCAACACACCCATCCCGTATACACCCGCACCCCAAACGACCAGTAGATGCATGATCTGGTGGCTACTACCCCACATATCGCAACGCATTGGATAGCATCTCTCTGGTATTCTACTCGCATATATGGTGGCTCCCAGGCCATGGCATACGCCAAGCCCGAGATAGTGGGTCAAGCTCATTCTGTGTTCCATCTCTTGCAGCCCAAAGAGCCAGATACCATGAACTACCGGCGTGAAGGACGACATGCCAAGGAGGAGGTACATACTCGTCCGGAATGTCCTGGAACTGGGACCAGAGAAAGAAGGATGCAGGGTCGTGACTGCACATGCAAGACCCGCGATCGTGGCAAAGACGCCATATGCATCGCGTAAGCTATGTTCGCAATGCAGGCCAAAATGCGTGCTGGCGATGGTAGTTCCCCATAGAGGTGTCACAATACCGAGATAATCGAGTCGGCCTGTCCATATGCGCACGTTTTCGCTGTGGTCAAGGAGGATGTGGTGACTGTTCTATCTTATCAGTCTGGTTTTCGGGGTTCGACATTAGTGGGAAAGAAGAAAAGGGAAATCTACTTACAGGAAGGAAAAGAAGAAACATGCAATAACCGAGATGAAGTAGGTCAATACTGCAAGCTCATCTGCGCCATTTCCATCGGCGCGTCCAATGCAGAGACCCAAGCTCCTGAGAGCATGGACGAATCCAATGGTACCAAGAATATGAGACCAGATGTTTACCGATTCATTGTGAAGGTGGAAAATACTCTTCAGTGAGCGATAGTAGGAATCTGTCGCTCTTCTAATACTTTCAATTAGTATGGTAGTCTGTTCCCAAGGAGGGAGATCGCTAACCGATGGCCTGTAAGTATGAACTCGTTATCACGCTGCCAATGTACTATACTCCTCGTCAGCGCGATTCTTCGTGTGAGCACTTGACTATGTGAAGAGACATACGTAGATCATCCCATTCAATCAACCCATCATCAATTACTACCTGGGCACTGTGATCTTTCTCATCCTCTGTCTCGGCGATGTGTCGTGCTGTCGAAGTCGCGCTACGCCCAGGCCCATGGTCCTTTCCCTCTCTGATCCCCGCTTTCCCTCTAGCGCCTTGGCGTGCATGTGATGTCATGCTTCTCAAAGATCTGGATCTCAACTGCAGCAGATCTCGTTGTCGATTGTCGTATTGACTTGAACGCACAGTTTTGGGGAAAAATGAGAGAGAAGTGTACACGAGTACTTGCCAGTTATGACTGCTCCGTCCGCTGGCGAGTCACCACCAAGACGCTTGCCATGCGCCAACGTGACGCAGTCGATGATTCCGCGGACCCCTTACACATGATTAGGCCAAGCTTCCGAAGCCGTAGCCTTGCGGGTCTCCCCAGCCTCGTTAAGTTTGCTTTACGCGTATTTGTTTTCTTCTCAATACTGGTAGCTGGGACGGATAGCGCTGGGTCGTATGGGAGCTTGACATCAGGATCGTCGTTGGGATGTGATGCCGATGTACTACGGTCCTAACCGGACTATCATATGTGGCCCGTGTTGATTATTCTTCCCATGAAAGCTAGCAATTGCTATCGTGTAACCATGCATGGAGAAGGGAATATTTTCGCAGATGATGATAGGAGGGCATTATGCATCACCTTGCAATGGATGACATGATCTCGATTTTGTCGGCTCCAAATTTTATTGCTCGACATGTCTTGTTTTCAGTTTACGCCAAATATGCGGCAGCCGTGATCCAGAAGACCTTTACCATACCGGAAGACAATACACAAAGAACACCATTCATCGGACGGGCATCGTTCATCAGCCCAATTATCAACATCATGCCCAAGCAACAAGGGACGCGGCGGCCGGCAGACATAAAAATAGTAGAAACACAAAGTCAAAGAGAAATATACCTGCGCGACAGAATTGCACACAGGTCGGGATACTGAGGGTCAAGGAGAGGAATTTGGTGAGGTACGATAGCTGCGGAGTTTCGACGGGTACGTTGACCAGGAATTGCCGTGCGCAGGTCACTTGCTTGGAGGAAATGGCAAGATCGTATTGTGTTTCGGTTGTTAACGTCTTTGTGTGCTTAGAAATCGGGAAACAGGTGTCCGTGGCTATTCGGACACGTCAGAATGTGGTCTACGGTGTAAGGAGGACTCTGCACGCACGGGTCGTCCCCTGCCTGACCGTACGCCTCCGTTTCCTCCGGATACTTATCGAATTGACTGGCATCACCAACGCCAGCTCGCACAGGTGGTACGTAGGGTGCGTCAATATCTTTCTTTTGTAACCGGTCCCAGGTCACCTCGGCGAACCAGGGGTGGTTCATAACGTCCTTGCTACCGCCGTGCAAGTTGCCCAGTCGCTTGGTGAGGTCGGGAGTAATGAGCTTTTGCAGCAGGTCGTGCGCGTCGGGGTGGATGTAGGGCGGGTACTTGACTCGCGACTTGAGAATGTTTTCGTAGATCTTCATGGGAGAGCCACCATCCCAAAAGGGGGTGAAACCGCACAGCATTTCAAAGATGAGGATACCGAGCGACCACCTGAAGAGGTTAGCGGGGGGTTAGAGTGTGTATTTCTTGCGACTCACCAATCTACAGACTTGTTGTAGCCTTTTGATGCGACGACTTCGGGCGCCAAATAGTCAGGCGTACCACAAAGGGTCCATGTGATGTCGGGCACCTCTTTCGCGAAACCGAAATCTGTGATTTTGAGGTGTCCATGGCGGTCCAGCAGCAGGTTTTCAGGTTTCAGGTCGCGGTAGATGATGTTGTGCGAGTGCAGGTAGTCGAGTGCGAGTGTGACTTCGGCAGCATAGAACTTTGCGACGGGATTGGGAAAGCGCTATGAAAGTTAGTACGCTTGATGCCCGAAGCCAGCCAGGCAAGGGGCCGGGGGAGAGGCGGAGAGAACGCACCTGAGACTTTCGCAGCAGACTAAACAGCTCGCCTCCTTCTACAAAGTCCATGACCATGTAGAGGTTCTTTGAATCCTGGAAAGTGCCCCATAGTGTGATGAGGAAGGGATGCTTGACCTGCTGCAACATGCGCCGCTCATCGTTGGTGTGCTCGACTTGCTTCATTTTGACTACCTGGGCTTTCTTGAGCACCTTGACGGCATAGAAGCGCTGGTTGTGCTTTGACTGGACGAGGTGTACTCGCCCGAAGCTGCCCGTGCCGAGGGTGCGCTGGATGGTGAAGTCGGTCAGCGAGTACTTGCCCTTGGTGACGCGCGCCTGATTTAGTGGCTGCGTCTGGAACTGGACAGCGCCATTTTTGGGGGTCGACTGATGCGACGTGGCAGTGTTGTTTGGGTGTATCAGGTTCTGTATGCTGGGGGTGTTGTGCGAAGACTGCTGGGGGTTGGACTGCGGGCTCGCTGCATACTGCTGTTGCGCTTGTTGCTGCTGTGGGTGCTGCTGCTGCTGTTGCGCGTAGGCGGAGTTCATCGAGTCGGCCGGCTTGTTGGATGAGGCGGCAGGCGCAGCCGAGGCCGTGTTGTTGGTCGCGGTGTTGGTGTTGTTGTTGTTGTTGTTGTTGTTGTTGTTGTTGTTGTTGCTGCTGCTGTTGCTGCTGCTGCCGTTGCCGTTGAGGTTGGCGTGGGCGTTGGCGGATTCGTTGGTCTTCGTCTTATGAAGGTGAAAGGAGCCCGACTTGCGCGACGTCGTGGGCGTAATGGGCGATGTCGTGTCTTTGATGGGCGAAGTCGGCGAATCGAGATCTTTGGAGCCGTTCGAGTCCTTCGTCCGCTTCTTCTTGAGGAAGCCCAGGGTAGGCATTGGAGGGTTGGATCGAGGAATGCGGCGGCCCTGGCCTGCCTGTACCTGGACGCAGCTCGGGCGATCTCAGCGGCAGCAACAAGCAAGGAAAGCGCGGGGAGAGGATGGGCGATGGGCGATGGGCGATCCTAGGCGCAGACGGCAGCAATTGATGCGCTCAGAATTAGTGAAGATGCGCGTGCATAAGGCGGGATGAGGTAAGGATAGACGGCTTGGGTCGACTGCAGGTTGGGGTTGGTGTTTGCGGCGTGGTCGGGTCGGGGGCAAGCTGCGAAGCTAGTGAGGGGAGGTTGGCTGGCGCCCATGCAGCATGCGGTCGTCGTCGTCGATGAGGCTCGCTCGCTCGCTCGCGGGGAAGAAGCTACCGGCCTGCAACCCGGCCACCGTCCATTGAGCGGCACCAGGGTCGGTCGTCACGCCCGCCGCGGCCCTTGTGCAAGAAGCGCCGTGCTTCATTACGCCATGTTCATATTCATAGTCCATTCACACATTACACATACATGCCATGTATTTTCTTCCTACATGCTAATCCTCCGGAACGCGTCGCTTGTTGCGTCATGCGTACCAGTCCGGCCAGGGCCAGCATCGAGGAACATGTACCCAGCCTGCCCAGGTGGTGCCTATACTGGGAATAGCCTGGTCTCGACCCATCGATGCAACTCCTAGTAATGCGCCCGCCAAGCCCGTCGTGACGATATAAAACACTACCCCATGTACACCATGCAGGAACACTCGTTATACACACAAATGGCAAATACAAGGACGCAGACGTGACTTCATCAAAACAAATTCTTGTCGTTTCACAGCTCATCAGCAACCTGGTTCGTTTCAGGAACCCCACCAGAAAGCCTGATCGGTTGGTATGTCTCAAGGTCCAGCCCGCATACTTCCATGCGCCGTTGGCGAAATCTCTCGTATAGCTTGCTCCATGCCTCTTGCGCCTCTTCGTTCTGCGGCCGTAATTTGGCGCGCACTGCATAGGGCACATCGTATTCTGGCCCTGGCAACTCGGGATCTGATAATCTCACAAACGTCGTCGCTTGCTCAAAGGCTGTCGCATTGAAGTCGTCGACGGCATTGCGCAGGTTCTGTGACTCGTACACGACGTTGCCCATTGATAGCGACCACTCGGATATGAGCGAGTCAGGCACTGAAAACGTCTTTCGGAACATGTTGAGGTCTGATGTAGGCTTGGATGCGCGCATGGCTCGGAGCTGGCTGTAGCTTTGTTGCGAGGGATGTATCATGAGCAGCGACGTCGACATGTCGGTCCGCTCTGGTGTCGCTGGGTATGCAGCCATTGGTTCCGACTTGGAAAAGGCGAGGAGTGAGTCGAGCGCAGATGCGTCGAGCAGTACGCCGGGTCCTTGGAGATAGAGTATGCGCTCGTAGTCCACCAGTGAGTAGAGGCTCGCTAGCGAGTAGGAAGAGGGTAGGGTATCTGGCCCTGTTAATCTATGCCACACATGCGAGTCGACTCGTCAAGAGACTCACTATCGGCGCCTTCCACTATGGGCTCCATGGGCATGAGTTTGACGCCATACCGTCTCGCTGCTGTCCCCAACAGTCTCCGCGTTGTCGACATCTCAGGTCCATAGTGGTTATCTTCGGTTTCCGCTAGCCATAATTTCGGAAACATCAATATCCTCTTTGCCGGGCTCTTCATCCTATGAAGGTCTGAGAGCAGCATGACGGCACTACACAGCTCGACATGCTCGCGCACAACCTGCACGTAGCCCAGCCTACTCCAATCCATAGTCTGGCCTGCGATGTACTGCGCATACGTATCGTCCACCTCTGGACGACCGCCCATAGGCCTCGCCCATTTTGCATCCAATGTCGGCGGTTCTATATGCTTCTTCGGTGGCAATGGCTTGGGTAACCGTGGTTTTATCGCGGCTTGGAGGGAGTGTACATAGCGCTGTTGCAATACCCAGCCCGAGAGAAATAGAGCAAGTGTGAAGAGAAAGACTGGATGCGACTGTTAGCGGGTCTATGTGGCATGCGATCATTGTCGGGCGTACTAATGGTGACAGACAGGAGAATCGAGACCTGGCTGGAAGTAAGGAGTAAGCGGCCCATGGCGATGTAGAAGCAGAGGCAGAACAGAAGGGAAGGGTATCAAAAAGCTAAGAAAATTCAAGAAGGGGCATGTACAAGTTGGGGGGTAGTGTAGGCGGGAAAGCGCATGTCGTGCCCTGGTGTGACGTCCTGTCGAGTTCTAGACGGCCGTAGGGCTGCATGTTGAGCGTGGTTGGGTGGGCAACAATCGATAGCTAGCATTACCCTGTCTCAAATTATTGCGCCCGTCACCGCGCCCTGTTTCTCCAGCACCAGTGACAGACAAGGCAAGACAGTCTATTACGCCCGCCGTCGCGCATACCACACCGATATCAGACCCCATCAATAAAACGCATCATCCCCGCACATGTCAAAACCGCAGTTCGATCGCGCCGACGCGAGCGCGCTGCTCGACGACCGAGGATACCGCGGCGCCCTCATCCGTGGCCAGAACCCGGCCCTCCTCTTCGAAAAAGGTGTGCGCGAGCGCATTACAGAGTCTTACTACTGGAAGGAGCAATGCTTTGGTCTCAACGCTGCGACACTATGCGACCGCGCCGCAGACCTCAAGTTCATCGGTGGCACAACGGGCATCACGGGCAAGCCGACGCCGTTCCTATGCTTGGCCTTCAAGATGCTTCAGCTGGTGCCGGATAAGGACATCATCCTCGAGTACCTGAACTTCCGTGACGACGAGGATGAGGAAGAGCGCAACGGCCAAGTCAAAGATGAGAATAGCGACACGGCGGCAGAAGAAGACGCCACGAAAAAGGAGCTGGACCTGAATGCATCTGGAAAGCTGGGCGACTTCAAGTACCTGCGCTGTCTTGCTGCCTTTTACATCCGCCTCGCATGGGAGCCTGTTGAAATCTACAAGACGCTAGAGCCTCTCCTCACCGACTACCGCAAGATCAAACGCCGCCTCAAGGACACCTTCACCCTCACGCACGTCGACCAATTCATAGACGACCTCCTTACAAAAGACCGAATCTGCGCGACCAGCTTGTGGAAGTTGCCGTCGAGGGCCAATCTGGAGGATCTGGAGATGCTAGACCCAAGGGAGAGTCCGCTGGGAGACGAAGTTGATGAGCTAGATCAGGAGTTGGACAGGAGAAGTAACGGAAGCGAGAGGAGCTACCGGAGTCGGAGCCACGATAGCAGAAGCAGAAGTAGAAGTTATGACAGCCGAAGTCGCAGCAGAAGCAGAAGCTACGACAGCCGGGATCGAGGCAGGAGTCGCAGTCCGGGCGAGCGAAGCGGGTCAAGGGGTAGAACCCAAAGCAGGAGTCCAAGTCGAAGCCGCAGGCGGGACTACAGCAATGCGGAGCGATAAGCCCAATCCCAAGTCTGCCATCTCTTCCCTCCTGCCAGCAAAATTCCAGCAGCGCTATATACCCATGAGTCTGAACAAGAATACAAACTCCCTTTGCAGAATTATTTTGCACATCCGCACTCGAGTCACACTCCACGTCGCATATACATGACTTAAAAACCACATCGCCTAATGCAGGACGCAATAGTATGCTTACTAAGTGCATGTAAATTGGCGGCCTTCTTGCTCGCTAGGTCGCTTCTTCCTTCTTCCACAGCCATGGCCGAACTCGAATCCCCCACCCCACATCTTCTTACGCTTCCTCGAGAAATTCGCAATCACATTTACTCGTACCTCGTCGATGAACATGTCGATTGGCGATACGCTTGTGATTTGCGCCCGCTGAGTGTCCAGTACCGCTTCCACGAAGCCCCGCAACTCAGTCTCCTCCACGCGCATCCACGTCTGCGAGCGGAGTATCTGGAAGCTGCATGGACAGAAAATATCACAGCGACCTTGTGTCTTACATTCAGCCCAGACCTCGCCAGTGCCCCAACGTCAACTCTGCAAAACTTTGGCCCTACCACTTTGCCTTTCAAGGATCTTGTTACTCACCACGTAAAACACATCACCATCGTCACTCGCACTGACCAAAGTATTGATCACTATCGACCATGTTGGTGGTCCTTTTTCCAGACATTGGTCAATGCCTTGTGTCAAATGACGTCTTCTTTGTCAACCATTAGGATCGGTGTCCAACGCCACATGGGAATACAATTGCAACACCACAACAACGCGTACCATGGAACTGGAGGCTCCTTATTGATACCACTACCAGACTTGGAAGGGTTCCCTCTTATCCAACGAGCCGAAGGATATCGCCTAGAAGAAGCAATCCGCACCTTGGTTGACCCATCTCGTAACGTATACCGCCATCGAATCGTGGCGTATGGGTGCTATCTGTATACCAAGGTCGACATCAACTGCGCACACAGTTTCTGGCAGCCTGCGGATGTCACAGGTCACTTTCCGTTAAGACCCTACTCGGCGAATTGGGATCTACCTTTGCCAGATGAAGTCCTACGACACAAGATGAGGGGGTGGGTGGAGAAGCGAGGGCACGAAGAAGCTGTGGCATGGTTGTGAAAGTGCGATATAGATACCGATCAGACCATGAAGACTTCTCAACCTTGTAGCGTCATCCCAGTTAACTCATCTACGTCTGGTGATGCATGCAGAACGATTGTTGGGTCTAATACTTCATTGCGGGTAGCACCTTCAATCTTTCAGCAATCACTAGCTGAGATGGCATTTCCACCGAGCTGGTCGAACAGCCGCCTCTACCAGCGCGTTTTTCGCATACATCGTGCACGTTAGCGCGTCGCCATGTGCTCAGCCCGCTAAGAATTACCCCGCAATTAAATTCTTTCCTCCATTCTATGTTCAACACGTGCATTTGACGTGAACCACAAGTATACACGGCATTCATCATGGCGAAACCGCAAGCACACCTACTCACCATACCGCGTGAGCTCCGCGACGAAATCTACAGCTATCTCAACTATGAAGTCAAGCGATATGACCCCAAATCCAAAAAATGCGAAACGCATTTCACCATTCGCCAAGCCCCCTACCGCCACGTATTACTGGTGCACTCAATGCTTTACCACGAGTATCGTGAGTCCACTACCTTCAACCAGAGTTCAGCTACTTTCTTTTCAAATTCAGCGTGCAGAGAAGAGAGAATATCGCGAGACTACCAGTTCGCAGTGTGCCACGAGGCTTCCTACGTCAGACACCTGGTTATCGTTTTACAGCCCGAACCGGTAGATGAGGATTGGGATTGGAACGGGGGAAGTAAATCTTATGTGAGATGGGAAAACGTTTCTCAACTTGTCAATGAATTGGCTAGCTTGATGCATAATCTCTCGACCGTGCAGCTCGCCATGCAAGATTGGATAGAAAGGATCACTGAGGAGGGTCTCTCAAGCGGCCTAGAATATTATTGCCGACTGTCGAATCGTAGTGGAATCTTCTTGCCGCCGCTATCATCGTTGGCTGGATTGTCTCTCATCCACAGCGGCGAGGGCTTCCATGTCGATTTCGGGCTCTCCATGGCCGAATGGACTGCAACACATGACGGCGAAGCACTATGGACACTAGAATACGATTCCATACATGACGTACCGCTCCACTTGACCAAAACGACTGGCTTTTATCTATACGCCGATTATGAAATATACACGAAACAGTACATTTGGGACAGCACGAAAATCCTCAACGTACTGAAGCCTCGTCCTTACACAACAGAAGTGCTAGAAGCATTTCCATCAGGACAAGCCGCCGAGATTGAGCGTAGGCCATACACATTGGTGGACTGGGTTGAGAGCAGCGGCACCGATCTGGGAGCGTGATGGACAAGCACGACTGAGAAACAAGCGAATGAAAGTTTGCCGTTACAAGGCTCCCACGTAGCCTATCTTCCAGTCAATGCGCATCCATCCTTTCAACGACCCGCAACCAACCCTTCACGCCCGCTCAAACCCCGGCAAATGATCCAACCACCCCTCGACCTCCTCTTCCACTGAACTCTGCACCGAACACGCATTCATATCCTCCACATTCTGCGTCGCCAACACGCCCTGCACACCAGGACTCCCACACCCATGAAACATGCAACTATCATTCATAACCCTCTGCAAGCTATCGCCTTTCCATCCAAACACATAGTCCGCATGTGTCCCATACCCTTTGCTATCAGAGTAGCTCCATACGAACGGCTGAGATCCGTCCGTGGGCCACATGTCAGCAAACGCGGTCGTGTTCCACATTGTTTCGTACGCGAGTTGCGGCATCTTGATTGGGTGTGAGGCTGGGCAGGAGCCGGCGGGTCGGAAGCCCCCGCGTGTGGTCGAGTACATGTGGGATTGGTGGTTGGGGGAGTCGAGGTTCTTGCCGTCCCAGCAGGAGGGGAAGTGGCTGTGGGTGGATTAGGGGATGTGCTCTTGTGGATGCGGATTTGGGAGATCCATCTTAGGGAAGGTGTTCAAGAGAAGATGGAGGCTTGATAGCGCTACCGACGTAGAAGAAACTTACTATCGCATTTTCAGTCTTTTTCTTCTCATATATCTAGAGTGAATGCCCTAGACTTACCTGTATAGCCATGATACCCGCCGGACAAGGCTCTTTGGGAAAATTAGGCGTCTCGTAACCGCGCGTGAGAATGGTCTGTAGACAAGTATACGCCAGACCCTTCTTGGTACCGTTTAGAGTGTCCGTTGTAGGATTGCCCACCGTCATGCGGAAGCCCTAGATCTAAATCAGTCGCGCCCTTTTGCCTTGAGTTCCTATGCAGAGCATATGTACAGGTGGGAAGGCAGTGACGGGATTCTCGAGGTCAGAGCTGTTGAAATTCTTTTGCGTGTAATAGATCGTCATTCCACCGTTGATGTTTTTAGCATCTTGGCCTTCATATCCTAGAGACATTAGTTGCGAATGTAGAAAAGAAGCACAGTGGGGGTTGGTGTACCCAGTTGAGCGTTTGGATATATCGGGACGCGTTTGTAGGAGCCGTTTTGGTGCTTGAAGTACATGGCAGCAGTCCAATAGTTTGAGAAGTCTATGAGTGGAGTCAGCTGGAATAAACTATGGAGCGTTGATACGTAGAGCCGACCTTCAGTGTATGCGCATGTTGTACAACTTCCTTGTTCGCCTATGTCGCCGGTCATGGTCGCGTTGAACGCATTTCCACCTGTCGCAGATCAAAATGTGTCTAGATGATCATGTGTAAAGCATGCTTACCAACGATCTGGTGCACCTTCATCACTATGTTAGTTCAATAACGTGTGTTCGGATGGTGTACTGACGTGAGATGAAGGGACGCGACCAGGCTCAACAAGGGGATCCAAACGTTGGATGGAGACACTGCTACATCCAAAACGGATTGCGGCTTCTGAAAGCCCAACCAATATTGGAAGCACATTCAACCTCATGTTTCTTCTCAATATTCTATCGGCTCAATATTTGGTATCGCACAGCGGTGGTAAGTTCGTATGAAGACGCTGGGTTTTATTTGAGAACAAGCTGGGAATCAGAATGTGACGACTTGTTGAGCGGTCCTCGCAACCATCGCTCCGAAGCGCTCATAAATGTTACCACCAAAGTCGACTGCCGGCTGGCATCGCTACTATATCGATGTTACTGTTCATATGTAGTGCTTTCCCGACGGCACGGGTATGTGGGGCATCATCATAATGAAGGTATGCGCCGCGCTGATCATTGCCAGGATGCTCAATATACTTCAGAACCGGGATCGGTATGAATACAATGTGTTCTTGGAGACATATGTTGATGTCAGGAATGAGATGTTTGCAGAGGATGCCGAAAAACCTGATTGTGATACCGCACAGTTTGCGCTTGAATAGCAAAAAACACACAACAAGAGCTCAATAGACATGATTGAATTTTCTAGCACTATCGCGGGGCGATCAGACTTAGGGGACTGGAGAAATACCCGCCTCGACGTGTAGACAGGTATTAGACCCGCAAATGGTACCGAAAGATGATAGATTCGGTGCGCCTCTGCTCGGATCTGCCAATTCAGCCAGTACGTCTTTCTCTTCATATTTACAAAACATCCCAGTATTCTGTTTGCAATGGTAAAGTCGTAGCCACATTATCCATGGCCATCCTGGTGAGATGACACTAGCGTCTGGAACCTTCCAAGTGGCGACCTTCCTGGTGACGACGAAGCTCACTTTGAGTGCCGAAGCTCTTAGTACAATATTGTGAGGTACACTCGTAAGGCCTTTGAACACCTGAGGCGTGGCTCCTGTGGTGGAGGGCAGTTAGTAAAATCCTGGGAGCAGCACTAGGGCGGATTTACCAAGAGCTGGGGTCTTTCAGCTCTGCCGTGTTGAGAGTCGTACCGATATGCTCAAAAGGAAAAGTATCTGAGGGTGAATTTGAAGGGGCCCGGTCCAAAATACTCGGAAAGCCTGGCTTTTGGGCCCCTTGTATGTCGTTACAGGTGAGTCTAGTATGATCCGCAGTATTGGAGAGACCAAGACCGCAGTCATTCAAGGTTTCCTCCGTTGGTCTCCCTAGGGCCGAATTATCCCTAGCTACATATTTTGACACATAACGGGAAAGGATCTGGGTATGTACAGCACCTGCCTTCTAAGCTGGATTGGTATGCCAACATAGCAAAGGCTCCTCTGGATCTGCGTCCAACAAGGCATCTGTTCTACATTGTCTGCAGGACGTATCTGGGTCTGCCATCTTTAGTTGAAATACGATGCTTCTGGCAGACAGGCGGCCTTCAGGTGTACGATCCAGCATCATTCTGGTCAATTCAATAGCGATATTGATCAGCCCATAGTTGTGAGCTCTCTCCATTTTTAAGCCTTCAGATATTGTCTCAGCATGATCTTTATACGGCGCCATCGAGCTTAGATGCCGACAGGCTGCCGTTACACCAGGGATATGCGGCGAACGTAAAGCCTCCTATGCGCAAAGAATCCCCAGAAAAACGCATCCCAGTGACCAGATATTTGTTTTGGAGCAGCATATCGTCGAGTAATCGAGTCCGGGCGGCCTGTCGTGACGCTATTAGTAGACGCGCTATGATCCAGTGATGAACCAAAGTCAGTGTACATGAGCGACTCCCCGTGCACCAGCACGTTCTGAGGCTTGATATCCTTATGACGGACTTTCTGGGTATGTATGAACTGCAGACCGCTAGCAAGACAACCAAAAGATCTGTACAGAATAATACAGTCCCTAGATGGGAGGAGACCCTCATTTGCGTCCTGAAGCATATCCAAGGGACCGCGGTTCGCAACAGGGGCCATTATGATGCCCACTTCTAGCTGTGCGACATATGTAGCGAAGATACGAACGACGTGACGGTGCGGGGCGAGTCTTCGGATGATCTTGACTTCATTCTCGAAGATTTGTTTCCTTTCGTCTCGTGAACCGCCGATCCGGATGACCTTCAGAGCGAACACTGCGCCAGTGTTTCGGTCCTGGACTTCTTCCACGTTCGCACACCCTCCATGTCCCAGATTCCTGATGATTTGGTAGGGTAGTTTGTCGCTGGCTTGGAGGAAATAGCTCTGGCCGTCTTCGATATGTAGCATTCGTACGTGGTTATCATCGGCGTTCACCGCGAGGCAGATCGCGGTGACACACCACGCCCTGAATCGACTAAAGTAAGGTGAGAAGGCGTGAAGCGCAGCTATAGTATGTCAGAAAATGGTACAGCAGGATCGGTATTATACCTTAGACCTATCCATACTCTGCTATAAGCAGATCTTCAAGTAGCTGGGCTGCCGAGCGAGTTGTTGCCTTCTAACATGTAGCGGCTGGGAGCCGGCGTGCTTCGCGTGCGTGCCAACGAGTCGCTCTTGTTGAAAACTGTGTGGGGTACTCCTGTAGCAAGAGGAAGAATCAGAACCCTCCGAGGGTGTGAAATTGAGGTTTCTGACTGAAGTTGATCAGGCTGGCAAACTGGGATGCGTAGCGGAGGCTGAGAGCTGCAGCCGCCATTGGCTTGACACCGAATCCTTTCAATGCGCAGCTCTGATATGTATAGCCATAGTATCTACTAAGATGGCATTGCATACAGCCGATACCTAGATCCAAGTACGCAAAGCTTAACGACGAAAAATAGTCTTTCTCTGGCATTTTGTTTGTTTTTACAGTCAGCCGATAGGTGCAGTTGTTAGTGGTTAATTAAAATCGAATGTTCCAGTTCTAGGGTGATTATCATCGTAAATCCAGCACCAGAATGATGACCAGTCATTTGGGAAACTCGCAAGAATGCCCATTATCGTGCCAAAACCGAAGTCCTGTCGAGAAGGATGATTGAAGGTGGAACGGGTGGGGCGCGTGGAATGGCTGAGTAAGCTGCTCGTCGCCACGAACGCTGACAGCCTGCCGACACACTGTGCCCCCTCATATCTCCACCTCATCGCATATTTAAACCACTTTGGCAGTTCCAACAAGACGCAATTTTGCTCCATAAGATCAGAAATTTTGATGATGGCTATTCGGGAAGGCGCGTCATGGCTCCTGGAGGCCGAGCGTTGCTGTTTGGGCCAGCCTACGTCAATGTGGAATCACTAGTACATCGCGACCCGCCATGCTGCAGCGTCAATGTATATCTTGTTTGTTTGTGTTCACAGAAGTATTGAATAGTATTTGAAAAGAAATTCGACTCGACTAACTAAACGGCAATCACGATGTCCTCCAACACGCTCAATTACCCGCTTCTCGCCATTCCCGCCTACTATGTCTTCTCCCTCGTCCCACACGCCTACGCCGGCGGGCTCCTCTCATCCCACGGGTACAAGGTCAACAATGCAAACCCCAAGGCTTCAATGTCGCCAGAATCAGTCAAGGGCAAAGTTCCAGATACTGTGTACGTTCCTCCTGGCTGCGCCGATCGATCTCCCTACCATGTGTACTGATGCTTGCCTACAGCTTCCAGAAATACCAGCGTGCCGAAAATTCCCACTCCAACAGCATGGAGCAGATGCCCCTCTTCGCTACCGCCGTCATTGCCAGCCTCATCGCCGAGCGCACCACCGCCGTAGGATTCGGAAAGGAGGTCATGTCGGGCAATGCCACAGGCTTGACAACCTTTATCTCCGCCTGGTTTGCCATCCGGGCAGCATACTCGGTTTCATATGTGCAGATAGCGGACCAGTCTAAGAGCTTTATCAGAAGCGGTATCTGGGCTATCGGCACCGGATTGGCTGTCTACCAGATCTACAAGGCCGCTGCGCTCTTGGGTTAAGTGGGGTATGACAGGATTATCGACGGAGGGGGGCAATACAGAACAACGAGCCCGTGTCTCTGGGATGTGGTCAGATTACACGGAGATGCAGTAAGGTTACAAGGCTGCCAAGTGTGACTATGACATGTTGGTCTACGCCCGGTGTGCCGGATAACATCCTTGATTCAGCTTAATAGATGCCCATGTCATGTTTGAGAAGGAATTGGAGCAGACTAGATTCCTCTTGAGCCGTCTAGACTTGTGTAAGAATATCAGCAATAAAATTTTGCAGCCTCCGACAGCTTGCACCCATATCAAGCACGCCCTCTGGCTCTCTCTCGAAATCTTCACTCTTCGCTCGGACGCTGCCGCAAGCGAAGTTTGGGACAAAGCAGCACGAGAGTTCCACTAAAACCATTGTTTCTGTTGAACACACTCGCACTTGTTTTTCCCATCAAGTTCATCTCCGCCCAGTCGTCTACAGCCTCTTTCGTCTACTCAACTCCGGGTACATCACCTGCCTCTCAGCTGATAATCAACAGCTTCGACTTCCTACACTTTGAATGAACATCTAATTACGAAGGAGCTTTTTTGTGCATATGTTGCGATAATGGTCAGGGAGAAGGGATTGTGGACAAGTGTATGTCGTTTCTATACAGAGGTTCCAACTCATCCCCTTCTTTCGACGATGGTCAATGTGTGTCACTAACGGGATGCATGCTCAAGGGCTTTGGCGAGAATGCCGGCACAGAAGCACCGCCGGTCGCAACCCAGTCTGCAGGAACCATATGAACAGGGCCCAGGAACTTCCGCCCTTGAAATAGGCGAGTGCGCGGCCGTATTGTTGTCCCATTTGGGGGTGACAGAAAGATAGCTACGCATCAGGCGCGACAGTCGATTCAGCATTCCTGGAGCGAGGCTAGACGCATGGTTTTGAACTGCTTTGTTGAGGTACTGGAGGTTCATATCATGTCTACAGCAATAAACGAGATCCTCACGAGTTGTTGGTGCAAGGAGGAAATGTAGCTTTGACAAGCTGCCGCTACCCGTGTATACGTCATGCTGCATATACTCACGCGAGCACTTACTGCTTCAAGCCACGCGCAGTGACATTCGAACCTCAAAGTCGCGATAGCGCAACCAGCAAAAAAATTCAAGCTAGACGGCCCGACTTTGAATTGCGGGAGTGGGACCGTGTATCTCGGGTGTTTATGTCGGTGGTATTCACTTATCCGGGTTCACAGACCCCGAGCGGGTTCTATTGACAAACCCCACAGTATTAATTGCTGGGTCCCCGAAGAAGTTTTGGTTCCTGCACCTCGTTCGCTTGTTTGCACTCCCCCCGGTCGTTCATTTGTTTGGAAACCTAAAAAGCGTTGGCAATACCACACAAGATGCGTGCCTCAACTCTTAACACCGCCTTGTGGTTGGCGTTCGCCACTTCTTTCACTTCGGCAACACCACAATATGGCGCTCACCCAAAGACGCAACTCAAGCACTGGCCCGCTGAGGCTGCCGCAGCGCTCAATACTATGATTGCTCGCAATGCGAACCAGAGCAACTATGCCGTGTTCGACATGGACAACACGAGCTACCGCTACGATCTTGAGGAATCACTCCTTCCTTTCCTCGAGAACCGCGGTATCCTGACGCGCGACAACTTGGACCCCAGCCTCAAGCTGGTCGATTTCAAGGATACGGCAAACTTCACAGAGTCGCTTTACAGCTACTACAACCGCCTATGTGAAATCGACGACTTCATCTGCTACCCATGGGCCGCGCAAGTATGGTCCGGATTCTCGCTTCGTGAGCTCAAGGTTTACGTCGACGAACTCATGACGTATAACTCGACCATTCCGACGCAATACTGGGACGGTGACGAGGTTACATCAAGCACCGTCAACCCACCCCAGGTGTTCCGTGGCCAAGCTGAACTTTACAATGCGCTCATGGACAACGGTATCACTGTCTACGTTATGAGCGCCGCGCATGAGGAGCTTGTGCGCATGGTGGCTAGCGACCCCAAGTACGGATACAATGTCCCCCCGGAGAACGTCTTCGGTGTTACCACGGTCCTCAAGAATGTCACCTCAGGCGAGCTCACCAATGCCCGCAAGCAGATCACCGAAGGCACGTACAACGCGACCGCCAACCTGGACCTGGTCGTAACGCCTTACCTCTGGACCCCAGCGACCTGGTTCGCTGGTAAATGGGCAGCTATCTTGACCTACATTGACCAGTGGAAGCGCCCTGTTCTGGTCGGTGGTGACACACCCGGAAGCGACACGTACATGCAGTTCCATGGAGTAGACACCGCGAAGGGTGGTGTGCATCTGTGGATCAACCGTAAAGACTCGTACTTCGAGACGCTGCAGGAGGAAATCAAGAATGCCACTGCTGGGCAGATTGCGAACGGAAGGGAGGTCACAGCGGACAAGAACTGGGTTTACGTGAAGCCCGAGGAGATCTTGTAGATGAATTTGTAATGTTTTAAGAGCTCCCCAAAAGGTCTCACAGATCATGGCACTTGATTGTGAAAGATGGAGGACCCGGCTGCGGCCCATGGGTCTCAAAGCGCGCTAGCTGACATAATCACTCAGCTGAGCTTTCCTCTTTGCTTCCCAGACTTGCTTGCTCTCTGTTCCCCGTCCCTCACTTCCAACCACAGCAATATCGCATCTAATTGACCCAACGACTGCCGATTAACGTACATACGAGTACAAGCTACAGAGCGGATGCATGCAGCTATAGGTAAGTCGCAGCTCCAGCCCTTTTTCATCTGCATTCTCACATGACGATCCCACATTACACTTGAACCGAGTGTCTCCAATTTCTGCTCGACTTTCGCGCATGTTGTGGTTTGTGCATCTAGCCCGGATGTAAGAGAGCGCAGCAGACTGGAGACACGATGCGCGAGTAGAAGATAGCTCTGATGCTTGACACAATTTCTTCAACATTAGAAGGCTAAGAGGAAATGGTATTGACATGAACTCAGGTACCTCCGAGACGCGGCTCGTCTTTCCGGGTATCTCTAAACGCCAAATCCCAATAATGAGTATATATATACAATAATGGCAAAAATCTTTCGAATGCGTCATGTGATCATTATTCGTCTCTTTCGATTATCACTTTGCTCCTGTCGTCAGCCTTCTCGGCTTCATCCTCGCGTACTTCTGTCTGCAGGACTTTGGGCGGCGCGGGATTGTTTTCTGGCTCTTTATACCATACTTCTCCTGGATTTGCCAGAATACTCTTCTGGATCGCTTCACTTAAAATCTGCATCACACTGGCCGCGCCAGCATTCTTGACGCGGGGCTTTCCAATACTCGTGTAGTGTCTAATGAAGTTGCCGTTGCAATCCGAAATATCCTCCTTGGGCTTTTCAGGATTTGTCATGTCCTTGTGGAAACCTGGCCAACCTACTGCGTCGTCACAAGGTATGCTGACGATCGTCTCGGGTGTCCTGTTGAAATCGTAACGCACGTATTCGGAGAACGCGCGCTGTTCGTGGCTCCATTTCGTTTTCCACTGGGCGCATCCCTTGTAACGGGTCTCTGTGGTACAGTCGCGCCACGCCTCCAACAACTCCAGTGTGGTAGAAGAGTTCTGCGCAATAACAAGACCGGTGTTCAACACACGCATTCCCTTGCTGTCCGCACTGATTGATTTGCCACTGCGGAACTCCTCTGTGTCCCAGGGAAGAGCCATGGACGTTTCCTTCTGGATACCCCAGCGGTTGAACATCCACTCTAGTGGCAGGTCCAGGTGCGAAATGGTAACATCAGCATCCATGGCAACCACAAACTGGTACTCGGGCACAAGCTCACGGAATGCGTGGGGCAGGATCCATGTATTATAGTGGTCCTTCATGTCGCGCGCCTGATAGAACTTGTAGTCGTATCCATGAATCATGGCGTATAGGTAATGATTCATGATGGCGCTGGAAACCATGCCGGCGCCCTTGGTCTTCAAATGCTCCCAGTCTATCCGTTCGGGGTTGAGGAGCTCATTCTCGCCAGTCGGTACGCGCGTGTCGATATCCACGATCAGGACCTTCTTGCCTAGGGGACGTGTCCATATCCGGTTCTCTCCTCCCTTGTAGTATGTACCGGATGGATCGACGTAGCCAGATGCACCCGGGTCGTGTTTGACATGCTGGAAAAGTGTAGTGATCGTCTCTCGCAGGGTGGGTTGTTTCGTTCTAGACTGACTGTTAGGAAAACTTCCTCGCCCTCTGGCTGAAACTTTGAGGTGACGTACAGGTATGGAGACTTCGCAATTTGATCAACTACCATGGCGCCTTGATCCCGGAAAACGTAGGAAGAAAATATCGCGATGATCACGAAGGTGGCGATCACCACCATATAAGTGCGCTGAGTGGCCAGCATCTTCAATGAGTGGATGTGGTATAGCGACGGCCACTGTTCGACAACAATTACAGGGCGAAGGAGGTGGGAGCGACAAGAACGAAACAAGGACGACGCGCACCCATAGCGAACGAAGCAACTATTTTATCGAGCCGGACGTTGGCGCCGAGCTCAAGGCAATGCGCGTCGCAGACTTCTTCCATGTCATTCGCTCGCAAGGGTACACGTCGATGGCACGTAACCTAGTTCAGGCCTTGCGACTGGGAATCTGATTGACAGCAGAGACCCACAAACCGATGCTTTTAGTGATTATGCACATGGGTCCAGGGATTGCCGAGTCCAGTTAAACTTACAGAATGCGGTAGCACTGCATGTAAGGCGTCTCACGCGGAGGAGCCCAGAACATGACAAGGCATGATTGCACCCCAACACGATGTTGTTCTCATCTCACAACATAATCGCAGACCAAGAGTCCCGAGAAAAGCTAGCTGATCAACCCGAAAAAGTCGGTCTATGTTCGTAAGCGTAGGTACGGATTACGCGTAACTCAGTCCACCATTGTAGTAATATGCTTGACGTCAGCCCGAAAATAGAGCGCCAGCTGCCTCTAGCGCCATCAACAGCGTCAGCGTTCCGCAACCTCAACGGAATGCCATGCAGCTAGCCAAAGGCAATTCTCTCCTTGCTGAACACAGCCCCTTTATTACGATCCTTGGCTCCGCCAGACCCGCGCACGAACTCTTCCTGCCGTTGAAGGCCTGAGACAGAAGCTGCAGGCATCTCGAATCCTTTGACACTGCGCGACGTTGCACCGGACGTCGAATCTCGAAAAGTGACTTGGCCCGGCCCCGGTGATGAACATGATCGCGGCCCGTGGCTGCATAAGTCATCAACGCGACCCAGAAGCGATTGGTCCGGTGCTTGGCGGAGATGAAGCGTCCGGTGCATGTGGGGCCGCTTTTTCAGAACGAAGAAATGCCGAGAGGCCGCTTTGGTTTACCCGGGCGAGCTCTTGGCCTCCAGATATATGGAAAAGATCGCAATTCTGATTCGCATCTCATCTAAGTCGTCGACCGTGTGGAAGCTGTAATTCGCCCATCTGGGTCTACTGGCTGACACGGCTCACAACGAAACACCTAGGTCTTCTTGAAAGGCATGCTAGATGGCGGTACTCTCGATCTATCACTACTCCCTGAATGAGTCGGCACGATGGTGGTTTCCAGGACATGGAACTGGGGAGTATTTGGTAGGTAGTACCGTGGTCGTAGGCGAGAGTGCGGAGAAGCGGGGAAACGTTCGGAACGAAAGATGGAAGAGAGGGAAGAACACATTCTAGCTACGACGCTTCTGTTCGCTCTGCATATCTTTCAACAAGGGCAACCACAGAAGCGACGGTATCCCTCAGAGACTACATTGCGTAAGAGATGCTGTGTCCTGCGTCATGTAGTGGCATCGTCACGGGGTTTCCTTCAGACTATGATTTACGAATCATCAAGTGTTGCCACTCAGATGACTCTACTCAGCCTGAATCTCAACAATAGCATCATAAAAAACTCAAGTCCAATGGAATCTCTATTGACTCAACCAGGGGTTTGTTTCAAATACCAACCGGATGACGAATTGTAAGAGTACGAATCCCTTGGACGCGGCTGGACGATGCGAGCACGCTTAAGCGACTGGGCTGATCCTCGTCTCGTTGAAGATTGAATTGCATCTCCACCCACTTTTCTCAAATAAGGTTCTTGGGTTTTCGAGGTTGTACTTGATACAGAGCAGGTATCTAGAAAAGATCTTGGATAGATATCACACTCACCCTTCAGCCCTTCTGAAACTCCGTTGTTACCTCTTGCGCCCTGTTCACATGATCATTTTTGGCTCATCACCCCGCTGTCCCATATTTTGCAACACACTTGTCGAGCTAACTGAAGGTCCCCTTGTGATCTTTTGTGCAAAGATCATTCTACAATATGGCCCGTTGTCTCATGTGTCCCCAGCCTGCTGTCGCCTGTCAAGGCCAGTACTGTGGCCAAGCCCATAAGCAACTCGACATTGCGCAGCACAGCACTTCTCAACCTCGCACAAAACTTCAGCAATGCGAGCCGCCCACTGACTGGACAGCATGTCGTTATGCGACGCGCAATCTTCTTCGACGCAGCAAGCACTACCCCGCAATTCGTCTGGGTTGAAATGAGACTGCGCGAAGCGGGAAGAACGCGCAAGAACTTCTGGCTTCCTACGCTACAGCCTTTCGGCATGGCCGCCGACGACGACGCGACCGTGGAATAAATCGTCATGAATAAACGCACACAGGAGCCGCTGCCTCACTGCATCAATCTGCGGTATCTCGACAACTTCATGAGCGACGGGTCGAGACCAAACGGAGTCACGAATGCAACGGTTGGCCATGTACCCGGGCTGCAAGATTGGCGAGGCCCCATGCTGTTTCATGGTCTGGAGGATATGGATACCAAGGCTGGAGTCCCTAGCTGCGATCTCAATGCCAAAGATTTGAGGCATATCATCGATTGGCTGCTTGCTAAACGGCATGGGAATGTACCTGAGTTCGGAGCGGGAGATTTCGTTATAGAGATCTGAAATCCTTGGATTGTTTCTAGTAAGTTTCCTTCTCCAGGTGTTTCTGTTGTTTGCAATGTCTTTGCTGATGTACTCCCAGTCATTCTGAATCGCACACACTAGTAATCACTGGGAACATGGTGTCAACCTGGTTGTATTCTCTATCAAATGAAACATCTTCACCTCTTCTTCTGGGTAAGAGACTGCCAATATTGACCTCGCAACGCCGTTGATAGCCCCTCTACCAAAGTCTGTGTTGCGGGGTACTGGGAAATGTTGGAGCTGAACCGCACCCGTGGGTCTTTCTCTCCCACGTCACCGAAACAATGGCACATCTCTTATTGACCCTTTTTCCCATCTGAGTAAGTTTCAATCGCCTGTCAACAGTTAATAGCCAATTTCTATGCCGCTTTCTTCACGTATCGATGCAGTTTCGTACGCAAACTCACGAGACAATTCCTGGAAAAGAAAGTCAGAATGCGCTTCATCGATCGCCTGCAGCAGCTCTCCGGACCCCGATCGCTCTTCTGGCGACATGGCTAATCCTGCTATCATACAGTCGTTCAGTGCGTCGGAGTACTTGGGGCTGGGTCTGCTGTTTCGAATCGCAATGATCTCTTCATCATGCCCCAGGTGTGGGTCTGAAAGCATGGGAACAGCAGCGTCAGGCTCAAGGTTGATCGGAACAACCCTCCGTTTTGCTTTTGATACCCAGTAGTATGTCTTTTGGTGCTCTGTCAACTTATCTGAATATGGCGCCTGAGCGTTGCGGGAGAACCATTGCGACTTTGTGATGTTCGGATCCACAAAAGGGGCAAAGCCATGAGCCAGCTCGTGAATTATGGCTGCGATACCCCATACATCGCTCGCTGGGGTAAGTCGCGTCGTCTCCCAAGCCACCTCTGGCGACCAATAGCGGGGAGTGCCAACGTAGTGACGTGGATTTGGATTCGCTGGATCGTGGTAGCCAGACATACCAAAGTCGCAAAGCTTTAGATCGATATCTGACCAGTCACTTTTACTGCCCAGGCTCTTCACAAGTACATTCTCGATCTTGATGTCTCGATGTACGACGGGCTTCCAGTTGTCGCGACCCATAACATTAGTGCCATCGATGCCTTCATGCAGAAACGCAAGCGCACCCATTAATTGGCTGTATACTGACCACATGAAGGCTTCCGAGAAGACCTGTCTGTTTTTCTGGATGCTCAGGGACCGCACCATAAATAGATCGCCATGTGGACAATATTCGAGCAATATCGACGCCTTGTTCCAAGAGGGCTTTCGCTCATAATAGCCCAGGTACCTGATGATTGACTTGTGTGCGGGTAGTTCTTGTAGGAGGTTGACTTCGTCAGGATTGGGCTTCGTGTATTTGATGACCTTTACCGCAATCACTGTATTGGATGGTCGATGAGTCCATGTCTGAACGGATCCCTGCGAACTCGTTTGAAGCTGTCGATCGAACTCGTGCTGTTTTGGGAAACCGGTTGCTGGGTTATTTAGGCCGGATATGTGGGATCTTTGGAAGATGCAAAATGGATTGAAGTTCAATTTCATTTGGGGCGGCTTTAAGAATGAGTGGGATAGTTGAGCGAAATATGCTGTCTGTTATGTTGACCTAAGACGGGAAATAAAATATGTCAAGTGATTCGTGAGTGGGTGAATTGAAATAATGAGAAAGGTAAATATCGCGGAGGTGAATCGAGAGAGTCAATACCGACCAGTGGTTGCGCCTCCTTACCCAGGGCCGCAGGCAGCAGGTGCTCAGGTGGGCTTTACTGTGCCGTAGTCTCCATGTGGTGACTGCGCACGCTGTGATCGGGCCTAGAGTTGTCAGCAAACATCGCAATGCAAACAGCGATATTGATCTCTGTACGCGCTTCGCTGTGTTTTGGAACAGGACAACACACAGAGCGGTTGGAGGTATTGAGCATAGCGGAACGTCTTGATGTCTTCTGGTGACGTATCGCTAGAGATTTTGTTGAACTGCAGCAACTAACACGATGCTCTCTCAGCATGGTGACTTACTTTGTGTTTGTCAAGCATCGTGTGCAGCTCGTTCTTAATGCGATTACAGTCATCTCCGTCCACAATGCAAATCTCAATGATGAGCGCAAAGAGAGACGATTCAGACGGCAAGTCTATAGTCTAAGGCGCTCACAGTCTGCGACCATGCTGTTAGGGACCGAACATAACCCTAATCGGATCTTGGTTCGAGACGAGCCATGGTAAGAGAGAACATGGGCAAAGGGAAACCAAAGTCTGATCAACCAATGACGAACGACTCGGTGCATCACGTAATCAGGTCACGTGAGAAGAATGCCGCAACTGCCCAGGTGTCATCGCACTCGCACTCGTTCTCGAGCCGCACCTTGCTTGTCTCGTACGCCCCGCCATCCATTCCATCCATTCACCATCAAGCACCGAGCTCGCGTAAATGCCCCGGCTCGGCTCAAAGAAAACTCGCAGCGGGTGCCTACAATGTAAAGCACGACGCGTTAAAGTAGCTCTGCTAGTCCTCCACGCATCTTTCTGAATGCTTACAAACCCAGTGCGATGAGAGTCGACCCTGCGGAGCATGCGCGCGATATCGCGTCGAGTGCAGTCTGCTGGGCTCTGCCAACCGAACTCCAAGCCGTGCAGACACAAGTTCGCCGCAAGACGTACAGACCCCTGTACCAGATAGCCCGGCTAGCATGTTAACGCCCGGGCAAGAGCAGTCCACGGATACTACTTCCAATCTGACGCCAAGAAAAGAGCAATGCTCGTCGTCGATACCAGAAGCAATACCACGAGCAGAATGGATGCAAGACCTGGAGTTGATGCACCATTACACTGCACATGCACATCAGACGCTACCAGGCACTGCACACATCAAGTCGATATGGGGTTTTGCTGTTCCGCAAGAAGCGTTCAAGTACCCTTTTCTCTTGCACAGCATACTCGCCTTTTCGTCAAATCATCTCGCATACATCAATCCGTCTGGAGCGGCTTACTTTCGCTTGGCTGCCTCTGCCCACCAGACTGCCGCACTCACAACTCTGAACAAAGCAGTCGCGGATATTGGGCCTTCCAACTGCCATGCCATCTTCGTTGCCGCCTCGCTAACTGTCATCAACGCTTTTGCAGACGCACGCGCATATGACTTGGATGTTCTCATCGAGATATTTCAGCTGGTGCGAGGCATGGATTATGTGTTAACAAACGTGACGGACATGCTGAAGAAGGGCCCATTCGCAGCCATTGTCCGTCCGGTCGAGGATCCACCAAAACCGTCCCCTATGCTTGCTGCTTTTCTTGTGGAAATCTCCACCATGTGTTCTAATACGCAAATCAACCCATCGCCGAGCGATCTTATAATTGCCGGCGCCATTGAGAAGCTTCGAAATGGGTTGCAGTATGGATTGGAGACGTCGCTACATCCAGCTCTTCGAGCTGTCATGATTTGGCCCATCAGTATCGACTCTGATTTCATTGGCGTACTCAAGGAAAGGACGAATCCGAAGGTCAGAGAGATTCTCAAGCATTATTGTAGGGTCTTGGAGCATGCAAGCACCGACTTCTGGTTTCTGATCAGGTGGAGAGGTATATCACAGCAACTATGACCGTTGGAACAAATAAAACATGCCGGGAATCAGTTCTTCAAAGTTGACCCTGTCTGACGACAGTCTCTTACAAAACCAATCCCTGTCGTCACATCTATCTATTCACCATACTCCGCATATGACCTCGAGCACGCAGGCCCTCGATGATTCGTGCACCGCTCACTATCTCGTATCCACCAGCACTACATCACGCCTCGACACCCCATGCCGCCTCTCTCCTATCGAACTCTGCAATCTCCGCCACGAAGTCGGCCTTGTCTTTGCCATAAATTTCACCTACAATGTACAGCGTAGCGTCGATACCAGAGCTGACACCTCCAGCGTTTATGATGCGCACCCCAGCATGCGTCTTACCTGCATCAGCATACCGCTGTCTCACAACGTTGACCTTTGAATCACCACCCGCCGCTTCATCGGCAATTTTCTTGAGCAGATCCAGCCCCATATGATGCGTCGTAACGGTTCGACCAGCCAGCACACCAGACGCAGCGACAAGAATCGCACCCGTGCATACAGACTGCAGGAACCGATTCCCCGTCTCCGGCCTTGGCTTCGTGTTCGCAAACTTCTGGATCAGCGCGCTCAGCTGCTTGCCCTCCTTGCTTGCGATCATGTCGGTAATGGTTTTGTCATGCGCCCCCGGGATGACGAGGATGTCGTAGTCTGTGATTTGCTCTGCCATTTCCTCGAAGCTCATGTTGGGTACGTAGACTAGTGCGTTGCATGCTGAGGTAACGCGGTCGCAGTGGGCAAAGGACGTGACACTGAATGGCGTTTCACCGCTGAAGCTGGGGTCGTGGTAGTGGCAGTATATTTCCGATGGGCCTGAGAAGTCGAGGAGGTCTGAGTCCGGGTAGAGATAGATTGCTACTTTATGTTGAGGCATGGCTGGAGAATGAATGACTGATTTCCGGTTTCGAAAATATTTATGAGGTTGTACGATTCGCGTTTGAGCTTTTGGAGATGCTGCTTGCTGCTGTATATTTCACTTGTTGGGTTTGGGGATGCGTTTTATCTGAACATGTTGCCTCGGATCGGATGGCGAGGTGGGGTCCGGCTTCCGTGCTGGATCACAGGCACCCAATCGTTTACCGCTCTGCTGTACAACGATAAAATCCTTCGGGACACACAAAAAGCATATTACCGCGGTTTGTCACGATAGATTACCAGCATATAAGCCGCATATGCCACTTCCGTCGTATTTACTCACTCTTTGTAGTCATCTGCAACCGTCTGCGAGGAATGGTCGGCGAAAACATGCACGACATGGTTACTGGTGAGGTGGTTCTTACTGTCATGTGGTATCCACAAACTCAATCAAGCAGTCGACCTGAACATCGTCTAGTATATTAGTCAATCGCCCATGGAGTTGCTTGGGAAAGACTAAAGAAAGCGATGCCAGGAAGAAGTTGCGGGATATGCCCCAATCCCGCCATGGGATATTGCACGCGATGCTCGAACATGCGTTATTGTTTTTCCGAATGCAACGCCAAAGATTCTACTGCGCACGCACTGTTGTGTAGTACTCTTGCTAACGTCCGCAAAGAGCGTCCACTCAGTCCTTTTCATATGCGCTATATGTCCTCTCCCGCTGACACAGCGTAGCCCAGGTTCGCGTGGTTGAGGTACGAAAGACGGGCTGGAGAGCTTATCGTCGACCGGAACCACCTCAAGCGGTACGTGTCTGGCGCACCTCCAGGAGATGACGCGGCATCCGATTGCTCTTACGAAGGGTGTTGACAACTTGGTGATGGTGTTCTTTCAACACGACAACAATGCACTTAGCAACAAGCAGCCCTACAACCAATGTATCATGTCCTTGCTAGGCATGATCGCTGGCAACCATTGGAGAGATTCGTTGCTGGTGAACTCCTGCCAGTACTGTACCGGGAACGATGTAGGTATATGGATCGAGGATGGTCGGATGATGAGGGGAGAGCCATTGATGCCGGTTGATCTCGACACTTCGTCTTTAGCCCCTACTCTATCATTCCTGAACTGGAGAGCAATATCTAGGGATGAGTGTGTCCTGCCAACTGAGGTAGAGCCAGTAACGCCGAGGGATACTACTCCGAAAAAGAAGTGAAAGTCGCCGGGCACTCGAGAAGCCAAGAAGGGTTGCGATACTGATAGCGATCAGATGTAGAACAGGCTTCTGATAGTTTGAGAAGGAGCCAATGCAGCTTTCTGTACGAAGGATTCTGTTGCGAGTGACAAGCCAAGTGTATGATGCGAGTATGACAAGGCCTAGCCTTTAGCATGTGGGTATAATGTTCCCGCAAAAATTTGAAGACTTTTCAGTAGCGTCAGCCCTATGCCACCAGAAAGTCTAGGCGGCTGATAAGAGAGGCGATTTCCATGTCAACGTGGGGTGAGGCAATGATCCCGAAAGCAAACCGCTAGTGAGTCTTGTAAATGACACTCAATTTGTTGTAGGCCGCAGAGTTTGAATCACCTGTTTTGAGATATGTTCACCTCTTAGACTACCAGCAAATGACCGCCCACTCGTATTTAAACAAGACGAAAAGAAATACGGTAGCCGGTAAGTGTATTGGGCTCAGTGACAAGGGCTCCGAAGCTGTACGCAGGGTACGGCTTAGGCCTCGATGCGTCAGACAGAACACCATGAAAGCGTTGAGTCCGACACCGTGGTGACAGATCCTGGCAGTAGACATCGTCCCACGGTGTTGCCGATTATCGAGGCACGAGTCGAGAAGTGGTTACGGCAGTTGCTTTTGATGCCTCGCGTACCTGGAACCTGGATAGTACCGGCCTACCCCGGACTGCATAAAGCGTCTATAACCATGCACTATGGCCCGGTGTCTGGGTAGAAAGAGGATTCTTAGCACCCGCCTTTTGCCTTGGTTCCAAGAGGCTGCTCACAAAAACATATTGGTTGCGTGCTTACCTGGGCAAGTGATGAGTGGTACAGGGCGCTTCTGAGTCTGCCTCGATGTTGATCGTGAACGCCACAATTAAGGCAAAGCCTCCAGTTTACGACCTGAATGTTCTTGAGCCGATCCTTTCCAGTGCAACCTTATCGTAACGTTCATCTTAGCATACGCCATACGCGAGCGACAGTCATTGCCAAGCCGTCCGCACCGCGGGCCAAGCTTCGACGAACACGCGACGAAGGACCAAGACTTCGCTTTTCTCCACACCATCTCGGCCTGTCTTACCCCACAACATTCACTCTCCTCGTCTTGGTCCAATCGCATCGGCTGGTTCTGGTGGGGATACAGATATAAGTACTTGGCGCACTGCGCCGCGCACCCGACCCTTGTTAGCTAAGCCGGAACTCGGAACGCATATTTACTTGTAACCTTCCCAGCGGGCAATAGTTGCCAACATCGCCAACAAATCCAAGGCTTGATTCTTATGCCTGAGCTTTGAGACGAGATAGCCCGCGGTACGCCTGCACATCCCTCCAAGACCTAGACTCTCACGGAGCGAATCAACTGCCACACCCAGCGATAGTCGGCCCCATCTAATAGGCTGGGGATATCCAAGAACGGAGGCGGTGCGAGAGCGCGGTATCATCCCGAACTATTGGTAACAGAATCGTTATCTCTTGGTTGCCACAAGATGATGTGCGGAGTGACCGAGGGGCGGGGTTGTTGTATAAGACATCCATACAGCACGCGACCGGTCTAGGGCTCTGCTTAACCGTTGCTTTTACCACTCGCTTGGGAGAGGAAATCGTTCAACCTTTGTCGTATTTCCACACTCTGCCTGCCATGGGCGAAATCGAAACCAAGACGGGCGAGGTCGAGCGCACCACAAGCGGCAACAGCTCACCCTCGGAGAACGTCATGCCAACACCCACTGTCGCGACAGAGGAGAAGAAGACATTCTGGCAAAGGGTGAAGACACCGGGTTCAGTATGGCAGATCATCTTCGCTGCTCTTCTGGCTATTGCAATCGGCCTCGCTGTGACAACCACCGTCGACGAGGTGCCCGAAGCAGCCATTGCTCTCCTTGGAATCCCTGGAAACCTCTGGTTACGCGCCTTGAGAGCTGTTGGTATGTGCCACTACAGGAACTTCAATGGAATTAGCTGACCCATGCAGTCCTCCCTATGATTGTTACTGCCATGATCATGGCGATTCAGCGTCTACGCAACATGACCCAAGGAGGTGGTGCGGCTGGTAAACTTGCTCGCTGGACCGTCGGATATTACGTTCTTACCACTATCATCGCTGTCGCCCACTCTGCTCTGCTAGTAGGCCTAGTCTGGAGTAAGCTGTTTAACATAGTATCCGGTAGTGCGTTGGCGGTCACCGAAGAGGACCAAGAGCTCATCGACGAGAGGAAGGATACCGCTATCCACGATGTCGTCGTAGACATGTTCTACTCCCTCGTTCCCCAAAACATTGTCGACGCATTGGCCAGCGATGCTCTCCTCTCAGTGTTGATCACGTCCATCGTTCTCGGATATGTCATCAAGCCAGGAGGCGCCATCTACCGAGCCGTGGAGGAAGTCGAGGTCATTGTCCTCAAGGTCATTACCGTTTTGATTCACCTCGCCCCAATCGGTGTCTTCTTCTTGATCATGCCCAACCTCTTCCGCCTTGACATTGCGGAGATTGGCGCAAACCTGGGGATTCTCATCGGAGGAACACTTTGCGGGATGTTCATCCATCTGTTCATCGTCATCCCCATTATCTTTGTTTCCATTACCAGGACCAACCCTTACACGTACTGGATGAAGATGAGCCCCGCCTGGATCACCGCATGGGGCACCGCATCGAGCGCTGGTACCTTGCCCGTTACTATCCGCTGCGTCTTGAAGCAAGGCATCCCTGTAACAGGTCAGTATCACATCGACTACGTTCGCTGTCATCTACTAACCTTCAATAGTGACCAAATTTGCCGTTCCACTCGGTTGCTTGATCAACATGGATGGCACCGCAATCTACTTCCCCATCGTCGTTGTCTTCCTCGCCGCTACTCAAGGTATCGTATTGAACGCTGCCGACTACATCATCGTCATCTTGCTCTCGACCCTCGCTTCGATCGGAACGACACCTATCCCCAGTTCCAGTCTAGTCCTTGTGGTCATGATTGCTTCAAGTATTGGCGTACCGATTACCGGCATGTACGCCGTCGTCATTGCTATTGACTGGTTCTTGGACCGCTTCAGGACGGCTCTGAACGTCAGCTGCGACACTTTTGCTGCCAGAATCGTCACACACATCACGAAGATTCAGGACGATGAAGGGGTCGCGTACGATGAGGCCGAGAACGTTGACCCCAATGCAATGGGACGACGGGAAGGCGACGCCAAAGTGTAAAAGCAGTCTAGTTCGAGTTAGTTTAATGGTTCTTATTGAGTAGGCGAAGTGCACCCAGGCAGTTAGATGATACGTAATACCATTCTCTTTCGCTGAAGCAAGATTTTGTTCGCCTATATGCATTGGTACTGAATGATGTCGCCATCAATACGTACAGTTCAGGTGAGCATGCTTATTTACCGAGAAAGCCGTAATCGAGATAGGATCATGTCGATCTGATACTCGCATATGACGAAGTTTCCGTCACTAATGAATGTTTCACGGCTGATCCGTCGCATATATCACCGGAGAGAAAGAGCTGCGGCAGACAATAGGCGGGCTGATCTGTTAGATAGCTCTTCATGTGTTGACCCACATTTCGTTGATGTATGTATGAAGGTGATGACACAGATGTACTCGGGTAAAGGAAGTGGACACCTCAGCCGCCGGAAAAGCCAGATCCATTGTGGCCTGCATCGCAAACCTTGGCACGAGAACATTTGCCAAACCGCCACATCACACATTGCCATGGACGACGATGGCAACACTGGGCTTTTGCAGAGAGATGAAGAGCCCAAGACAAGCCTCTCCAACATGTTGCAAAACTAGGATGGTACGTCAGAAGACGAGAGTTCGAACAAAGGGAACGGTGTGGTTCCATCCCGGAAGGCCCGGATACGAACTTCACTAAGCCCAAGACGGCTTCTGACTCCATCTTCTGGCTCCGTCTCCGATGATGTTTTCTGGGTGATACAAATTCGACCCTCCAACGAGAAGTATCGCAGCGCAATTCGATCATATTCCACGTTTTGCTTATGAATCAGCTCCGCAATGAAGCAGAGATGCGAGCCACCAAAGCGACCTGCGATCGATGACAGCACTTTCAGGTGATCTTCAATGTCAACGCTGGCCCCACGACGTGCGGAGATTGCTCCTTGTAGCTCGAACTCTATTAGAGAAGTAGCACCTGGCTACCGGCCTGTACACACAGCGACATATCTAGCAAAGGGAAGCTACAGCCAATGCTATGAACTCATTCAAAAGAAACGCGAATGGCAGCTGCATTCCATACTGCAATCCAGCCTCCAGCCTTTATACCTACTCACCGCTTGACCAAAACAAGGAATACACCGATTTCATTATCATCGAGACCAGAAAATGGTCAAGCTGTGCAATGGCCACACTGATCAACAAAGCTACTACCAACATAGACGGTCAAGACGCCGGTGAGACCAGCTCCGGGCTCAAATGTGAAGACGCACTCTTCTTTACGCTTAGCTTCCGCCTTGAGCAGACCGTGCCCTTGCACGTGGACCCTGAATCCAAGAAATACGGATTGTCCAGTTCCCACGGCTGTAGGTCCGTTGTGCCAGATACTCGGCTCGACATGAGATCTCTGGGGCACACCCCGGCTTTTGATGTTCTGGAAAGGATGGTTCACGCTACGGAAGCTTGCTCTGCCTGGTTTGCACCAATCAACGACGCGCCCCGAGGCTTGGCCATTGCGATCTCAATATATCGCGGGGGAGGCTAACTTCGAGCACGGGACGATCTCGCGACCTAGACCTCCGTGTATAAAGCGGAATGGTGCAGAAATGCTCGTGGTCCGAAATGGTACATATGTTTGCACGTAGTATGCGAAATATGATGCGACCACAGTTTTCTACTTGAGCTAATTGTAGCAGCAAAGACTATACAAGATGCTTTGTAATGTTGCCTCCATTTTATTGCTAGCTGGCAGTGCCTCAGCTGCGGTAGCTGGAAAGAAGGCTGGCTTTGTCACTACAAAAGGCAATGTCTTTAAGCTGGATGGAAAAGACTTTTACTTCGCCGGCAGCAATGCTTACTATTTCCCTTTCAACGACGTCAGTACTTATACTTCTTATAAGATATGCTTACTGACACACTACAGCTTCCATCCGACGTCGAGGCTGGCCTGGCTGCTGGAAAAAAAGCCGGCCTAAACGTCTTCCGCACATGGGGATTCAATGACCGGAACCGGACGACCGTTACTGGCGGGCTACCACAATACGGAGGAGAGGGCGCAGGCCCAAGTCCGAATGTCTTACAATGGTGGAACAATGGAAAACAGGAGATTAACCTCGAACCATTCGACAAGGTGGTCAAGGCCGCAGAGAAGACGGGAATGAAGCTCATCGTCGCCTTGACCAACAACTGGGCTGACTATGGCGGCATGGACGTCTACACCATCAACTTGGGCTACAAGTACCACGATGATGTATGTAGCAAGTCCTCCAAGAGAACCTTTTGTACTGACAAGCAGTAGTTCTATCACGTTCCTGCAATTAAGAAGGCGTACAAGAAGTACGTCAAAGAGATAGTCAAACGCTACGCCAAATCCCCAGCGATCATGGCATGGGAGCTAGCCAACGAGCCAAGATGCGGTGCTGACGGCGTGCGCAACCTCCCGCGTAGCGACAACTGCACCCCGGAGATGATCACGGAATGGATCACCGAGATGAGCAAATACATCAAGTCGCTCGACAAGAACCATCTCGTCACCTGGGGTGGCGAGGGCGGCTTCAACCGACCTAGCGACGACGGCTTCTACAACGGTTTCGACGGTGGCGACTACGACAAAGAACTCGCACTGCCGAACATCGACTTCGGCGTCTTCCACTCGTACCCCGATTGGTGGAGCAAGACGGTCGAATGGACAAATCAATGGATCATGGACCATGCCTCTGCCTCTCGCGCCGTCGGAAAACCAGTCGTACATGAAGAATATGGCTGGTTGACTGACGACAAGCGACAAGAGTATCTCGGCAAGACGTCGAATATCACTCGGCTAGAAGCTGTGGGATTGTGGCAGGCTACTACTTTGAAAGAGAAGATGCCGGATATGTACTGGCAGTTTGGTTACGGAGGGTACTCGTACGGAAAGAATCATAATGATGGGTTTACGATTTATCTCGAGGATGATGAGGCGAAGACGTTGGTATTTGAGCATGCGGAGAAGGTTAATGCGCTGAATAAGAAGTGAGGATAAGGTGCGTTGAGATGGTTTGTTCAAGGCAGGTATATCGGGACAAACATGTGTGGCAGTATATCAGCACTTCCACTCTTGGGAAGGAGTTTGTCATGGGTCACGTCATCTTTGTATATACCGGTTTGTCTCAGGATATACACTGTTACATTGTATATACTTGTCTTCCTTCCAGCCCCGACGTTCACTTGATGTTTCTCACGGCATAGTGAATGGAGTTTCTGAATAACGCAGCGTCACTCGCGCACAGATTCAAGGTATGTGAGCTGCGCTGAACGTTTATTTGCAAGCCGGTGGAATGACTTCATGTATTTTCCCTTTCTTTTTGCTATCAACACAGCTCGTTCTAACTTCCATTCACCAGTCGATCAACACAGTCGCTTTACACATACCATCTTCACTACGCACCTGTATACCGAAGACCACGAGAGCTTGATCTGCCACTGAACTTCCAGCTACTTCCGACTTAACCCTATACCTTAAGCAACAATGTGCGGCTTCACATTGATCACGTACTCTGAGTACGGCCACCAGGTCCCCTCGACCACACCAGAACACACATATCTCTGTGATCTTGCAAGGATGACAAGTTCCATCCAGGGAGTCGATCGCGCGCCCGCAGCCTGCGTTCCACACAGGGACGAGGACATAATACTTGCCGCCGCCAACCACGCCATCTTCGACTACTGCGACGATTGCCGTCCCGCCGCACGCGCGGAACAGAATCTTTTGCGTGGCGACCAGAGGAGCATTGGAACGGGAGTGAAGCGCGCTTGGAGTACTTTGTCGAGGTTCTTCTGCGGTCCGTCACGGGTGCGGGGCCGCATGTAACGCCCGAGGGATCTTACATGAACGATGCGAAGGAACAGATCCCGGAGAATGTACAAAAGAAGATTGATGAGGAAGAAGAAGCGTTCCAAGTTGGGCTTTTTGCGCCAGTTGAGCGGCGTGAGCAGAAGTACTCGCGGATGCTGAATGGAACGCCGAACATTCATCAGCTCAAGTTCGATCCTGAGTCTTTGAAGGGACTGCTTGGCGATGAGCCAGCGAAGGATATTGAGGGCGAGATTGTCGAGGTGCCTGAGGGGGAGAATGGGATGGGTGTGGATATTGAAGATGAGCAGGGGAATAAGCTCGTTTGGGATGAGGAAGGTAAGTCGCGGCTCGTCTTCGCGGTGAAGCAGCCTCGGGTCGCGGATGCAGCTAGGGCATCTGAGAAGGAAAGAGCGGTGAAAGGAGAACCGAAGCAGGAGCAACACACGGGGAAAGTCCCGCCGAAGCAAAAAAGGAAGCCAGCTCCACCGAAGGAAGGGTTTGGCTTTGATTACTCGGATAGTGAGGATGAAGGCTTTGACGCTGATGTTACCCTTGTGGGCATCGATGAGAGCGTCAAGCAACCACTTCCATCTTCGCCACTGCTCTCGGTAGCTGGACGTTCGGTCAGTGAAGACGAACCAGCTGAGGTGCCGCTGGAAGGTGTCTTTCATGGCTCAAGCGAGGCAGCACAAGGCGGGAAGCGGAGATTGACAGATCAAGGCTCGACTAGGTCTTTGTCATCCTCGTCGTCTTCATCGCACAAGCGAAAAGCCCAGTCTGACGGCGCGAACGCGATTGGAGGCAGCGACAAAGATTCGTCCGATGCGTCCACGTCGCGGAAGCGCAGAAAGACACCGCGGTCTGCCTCAAAGTTCTCTTCATCCCCAAAGCGCGTGATAGCGAAGAACAGTACACCGACACCATCCCCTTCACTGCCTCTACCACCTCCATCCGCACCTGCAACAGGAGGGGGCACATGAGAACGCGTTCGGTGCCTCGAGAGGCTGAAGTTGCATCCACAGAAAAGGAATCGTCACCCCCGTCCTTGAGGCGTTCACTCAGGAAGCGGGTTACGCGATCGAGCTCTGCTGGTACTGACGAGAAACAATCTTAGCGGTAGACCATGTTGGGAGGTAAAACTCCCTTGTTCTCTCTGGATAGATACTGTTGGCTTGTTGATAGAAGTTGAATCATTGGCAGTGTCTTTATAGTCCGCAGGTATAGTATAAGGTGATGTATAGGGGGACGGGACATTGTACTGCTGAAGGTGAACAAGGTTTGATTACTTTTCATATGGGTATCCAAATATCCCTTCCCATTTCCATCGCGCCAAACGTGACTGATCGTGTTACGCAAGTGAAGTATTAAGTTGGCTGTCGGAAATGCAACAAGACGGCCATAGTACAGCATAAGGCAGAGAAGCGAGAATCTTCACTCCGAGTCGTCACCTCCGCTTTCGTCGCTCTTATCGCCATCGTCGTCCCCTGAACCACCTTCGACATCGTCATCATCATCGTCATCGTCATCTGTGCCCTCGTCGCCACCACCACCCTCCTCTTCACTGTCGTCTTCCAACACAATCTTCTGCTGTGGCACGGGTTTGGCGGCAGCTCTCCGACTCGGTCGTCCGGTAGCCGTGACCTCGTTTGTCTTGCCCCATGCCGCCTCACCTTCTTTTATAGCCTCTAGATCCTTTGCAAACTCTCGCTGCTCTTTTATTTTCGCCGCCTTTTCGACCGAGTACTTTCCGTCCATGCCAACGTCTTTCAGCCAGCCTTTAAGGACACGAATCTTTTCTTTTAAGGAGTCGCATTTGGAGAGCTCGGGGTCACGCGACCAGACTTTGCGGATGCCGCACTTGACGAGCCAGCCTTGAAGGCGCTTGACCTCTGCGGTATCGGGATCTTCTTCAGCTTTGGGCTTGGGTGCTTTCTTGGGCTTTGGTGGCGCTATCTCTTTCTTTCCCTTTGCTGCCGGTGCCCTCTTCTTCTTGACAGGCTCTTCGTCTATCACACTCGAGAGTTCGCTGTCTGAAACGTCGCCCTTTGTGTCTGGTTCCTTCGTTGGGGCTGCCTCTGGCTCACTTGCGTCCTCGGCTTCAGCCTTTGATGGCTTCGACGTCTCCTCGTCTTCATCGGAGTCTTCGGTTACGACCTTTTTGCTGCGTCGCATAGGCTTCTTGGGGGCTTCGCTCTCGGCGTCCGAGATGTCAGCAGGCGGCTCTGAGAGGTCGGCTCCAGACGCTTCGGACTCGGTTTTTGCGCGTTTCTTGGCCTTCGTTGCGGGCGCGGGAGCTTTTCGTTTCACACCGCGGGAGCCTTCAGTGGCAGCCTTGGTCTTCTTCTCGACAAGCTTCGATTTCGGTTTCGGTGCAACCTTCTTTGGAGTAGGCTGTGGTGAGGGTTCACCACCGCAGAACTTGTCCTATGCATTTCTTAGATACTGAAAGGAATTGGCATATTCATTGCTGCTACCTACCACTGCATCTAGTATTGCTTCCTGCGACTTTGCCTTCCAGGTCGCGTCAGTCTTGAAGAAGCCCTCGTCTAAGCCTAGCTCATTCTCAGCGCGTGCGCGGACGCGCTTAACGGTCAAATCATCGGTCTTTCCAGATTTGTGTATGGCGATGACGATGTCGCGCAGCTTGCTAGTAATTGTCGCCTCAGAGGGCTGTGCTCGCTCAGAATCAGACATGCCGGGCTGCGAATGGGTGAAGTTGGATGATCGACGAGGGTACGCGACAGGCGCCGTGGCGTACGGGTCGCTGGTAGCTCGTCAGGCGGGTGGGTTAGGGCAGGAACAGGATAGCGCGCGCACGTGACGCCGCGGAGAGACCCAATTGCGTCAAGTGGCATACAGCCCTCCCGAGACTGTGCACCTTGGAAGAAAAAATACGTGTAGGCTTGGAAACTGGGCTCAGTCTCGTGATACTCTGGCCTTGGTTTCAAATAATCCATCCCAGACCATGCCTCTTCTTAATCGCCATGGGCTGCGAACAGAGGACCCAGTTCGCGTTCCCGATACGATCATGGTCTGTGAGGGCGCCCCCCGCGGGCGCCTTGGGCAGCTCCACGACCGACGTCACATTCATCGCAAGTTTCGAATGCCACTTGCCAGCTTCACTCAGTAATTTCCCCATCGCCCGGCGCCTGTCACCGCACAAAGCGCATGCCGCCAGTCCCGCCACGCTCGAATCCTAGTCTTTTTCTAACTTTAGGCCTTGTTTCGGCTGCAGCTGTATCCTGCCGTGTGCGCCGTCTCTCCATTGCTGGAGCTCGGAACCTGCGAGAACCCACTTCCACCTGAGCGGGCCCTTGTCAATTATCATTCTTTCGTCACCCAAGCACAACTCTTGAAAACACTAATCTCTCCCCTCGCGCGCCTGAGAGCATTTGCTCACACCGCTCACCTGCCCTCACGACACACTGCCCGCCCCCGTTGCTGCTGACATCGCCTGATTATCTACGCCGCAAATAAATTTCCGGCTTCAACAAATACACGACTTGGTCTCGTCGGCCACCCCCCACTTCCCTATACAACACCTGTGCAAACACCATCAAAATGTCCGACGCGCCTACAAAGCTAGTGAGGCCCGAGTCGTCGGAAGGACGCCTGCTGCTCGTGTCAAATCGCCTGCCCATCACCATCAAGCGCTCCGATGAAGGCAAGTACGACATGTCCATGTCCTCTGGCGGACTGGTCAGCGGCTTGAGCGGACTTTCCAAGACGACTACCTTCCAGTGGTATGGCTGGCCTGGACTCGAGGTACCCGAGGACGAGGCGCCGAGTCTAAACGACCAGCTCAAGGAGAAGTACAATGCGGTACCCGTTATGCTCGACGACGAGCTCGCAGACAGGCATTACAACGGCTTCTCAAGTGAGACAACTTTACCCAGCCGTGTCCCACAGACTAACATCGCCTAGACGAAATCATGTGGCCGCTCTTCCACTACCACCCCGGTGAGATCACCTTCGACGAGTCCGCCTGGGACGCTTACACCGAAGCCAACCGTTTGTTCGCAAAGGCTGTCGCAAAAGACGTGCAAGACAACGACATGGTCTGGGTACACGACTACCACCTGATGCTCATGCCGCAGATGCTGCGCGAGGAGCTGGGCAACACCAAGAAGAACGTCAAGATTGGCTTCTTCTTGCACACTCCCTTCCCCAGTTCTGAGATCTACCGTATCCTTCCTGTCCGAAACGAGATCCTACTCGGTGTTCTTCACTGCGATCTCATCGGTTTCCACACCTACGACTACGCCCGCCATTTCTTGAGCAGTTGTTCACGCATCCTGTGAGTATCCCCAATCAATCCCCCACCTGGCCCAACTCTCCTAACATATAATAGTGGTTTGGCGACTACACCAAACGGCGTTGAGTTTCAAGGTAAAGTCGTGACCGTGGGCGCCTTCCCCATCGGTATCGACCCCGAGAAGTTCGACGAGGGTCTCCAGAAGCCCAAGGTACAGGAGCGAATCGCAGCTCTCGAGAAGAAGTTCCAGGGCGTTAAGCTCATCGTCGGTGTGGACCGTCTCGACTACATCAAGGGTGTGCCTCAAAAGTTGCATGCCCTCGAGGTCTTCCTTACCGAGCACCCAGAGTGGATCGGCAAGGTCGTACTTGTTCAAGTCGCCGTTCCCTCGCGACAAGACGTCGAAGAGTACCAGAACCTTCGCGCCGTCGTCAACGAGCTTGTCGGCCGCATCAACGGCAAGTTCGGCACCATCGAGTTCATGCCTATCCACTTCATGCACAAGTCAGTTTCCTTTGACGAGCTAATTGCACTCTACGCCGTCTCAGATGTCTGCCTTGTCTCTTCAACCCGCGACGGTATGAACCTGGTCTCCTACGAGTACATCGCGACCCAGGAGAAGCGACATGGTGTCATGATCCTCTCCGAGTTCACCGGTGCGGCACAGAGCTTGAACGGCAGTCTCATCGTCAACCCATGGAACACCGAGGAGCTGGCAGACTCTATCCACGACGCTGTAACAATGGGCGACGAGCAGCGAAGCCTGAACTACCAGAAGCTTTCAAAATACGTCCGCAAATACACCAGGTAAGTTCTGTGGTTGAATTCCAGCCAAATCAAACTAATATGATCCAGTGCTTGGTGGGGAGAGTCTTTCGTCACGGAGCTTAGAAGGATTTCCGAGGCTCCCGATCGCAAAGTGCACTTCGCAAACGTGACTGTTGCGGGACCTGACGACTCGGCAAAGACCGCTGGAGAGAAGGCGTCTGAGCAGCCCATCCAGGCCGACTCCAAGGACAAGGAGTCGGAACCTGCTGCCGTCGCCAATTCTCAATAGACGGCCTCAGATCGTGCCCTAACGCACCTCATGCCCTTACGATAAATGAAACAACATGTGAAGGAAGTTTGGCGTGATGGATATCACTTGGATTGGACAAGGATAGAGGGCTCTGTTCTTACAATATTCCCTCGACTACTAGATTTTCTTACCTAGATGCTGTAGTGGATTACATGACTGCAGTAACGAATTTATACCCCTCCCTATGATAACATTCAACCCCTTCTTGCGTTTGCTTCACTTGTAATGTCAATCACGTGCACTGACTTGCAGCGTTGGGTGAAGGGATGTAGGTGCCTCTTGTAGTATTGTGACCCAATCTTTACGGCCATCACGAGGGCAATTGGTATGAATCACATGCTAGCAAAGGGTAGTGTGAGTTTCTCGTCGCGAGCAAACGCGCCTGCTACCAGTGCTCAGCCTTTCCCATGGGCATTCACTCGACCACCCCCAGGGTATAAGTACAGGCCCTTAGGCACCCTGTTCTATTTCCATCCACCACTATCAGTTCTCAACTATCAACAACAATATACTAAGAAAAACTCATTCATCAACCATGAAGCTCCTCACTTTCATCCTCGCCCTCCTGGGCCTCACTGCGACTGCCCTCTGCATCGCGGTCCCTCGAGCCATCCTTCTAGACTGCACTGAGGTCAACGACGATACCACTTCTTGCTCCTCCGGTAATGTCCTCGGCAACAATATCTTCAAGTGCATTGATTTCCGCTGGAACTACGTCGAGATGTGCAACGACCCCACGCACTGTGTCGACGGCGCTTGCGTTGCCACTTTCGAGAGCCAGGACCGCGACAACAACGTCGACGACGACAACGACAATCATCACCTCCTCCCACTTACCACCCGCGAGAACGTTATCGCCGAGGCATGCAGGGAGAACGAACTCAAGTGCTTGGCGCAAAACGGCCAGGGCAAGGATGGCGCCGTGTACAAGTGCACCAACGGCATGTGGAGGATCATCCAAGATTGCAACAGCTATGAGCGTTGTGTCAGCAAGCCTACACCTCATTGTGCCTGGTAAGAAGGATGAGTTGGGTTAGACATGTACACATGTACACACGTAGACATGACTGGATAGAAGCGACACGGGTGGACCTCCATGAAATATATGGGTGTGGGTAGGTAGTCAGGGGTTTAAAAGTACCTTGACATCGAGGACCCGGATCAAGAATCCATCAATACGCTTACGTTCGATTGTTCTTCTGCTGTGACTTTGAAGTTGTGTTTAGGTGTTAAGATGCTCAGTTCTACTACTCATGCGGCCGTGACCGTGTCCAACAGGGCAAGGACACCCCTTGACCAATTCCCATATCGCAGCGCAAACCGCCCATCACATTACTCAGAGACTATCCAATGCAATTTGCAACTACAGTAAATGAATTTCCGCATTACGTCTACCCAGCCCGCATGCCTCGAACCGCGCCCTCGGGTATCTCACACCCCCAATCCCAAATCCGTTCCTCGGTAACTCTGCCACGCTTGAGGCGTCCGTGTAATCCGCTCTTCCCGCCCCCAACCCACGCGGTCTCACTCGTTTGTTAGTGTTTGGCTCGTGTTTATACTGCTGGTCCAACATACAGTGGTGAGACTAACTCGTTTGCGGATTCTGTGGGGAACGTAACAAAGAGAAAGAGAGAAGGAGAGGGAAGTGGGGGTTACGAGGATTCAAGGGCTATTTTTGCGCAGGGGGCGTGAATTCAGTGGCGAATGCGTACATGAGTCTAAATCTCAGCGACTTTCACTTGCAGCGCTGTACAAGTTACTTTTTTCTTTCCAACGGCGGTCGCGCAGGATTTTGTACTGTATTGTAACACTTGACCTACGAATTATTACTCACACCTATACCCCACCACCTAGCCTGTTCAAGAACTCAACCACTCTCACAATGAGTAAAATTCCCTACCACCCTCCCAAAGCCATGGCGTCACTGACCTTGTCCCTCTCCAGATCTCACAGCTCTCTTCTCTATCTTCCTCTTCTTCCTCGTCGTCCTCACCATCGCCCTACCAAACAACAACGCCGTCACCAACCGCGCTGAACCCATCCACTGCGGCCGCTGCAATAGCATCGAAGGCAAAGTCAGCGACATGGTCGGCGGCGTATGCACAAACGTGCATCCCTCGGACACTAATAAACGGTTTTTATCGTGAAGAAACCAATATTGTGGGTTGTGTATGGTGTTTGCGTAAATAATCCCTTTTCCTCGTTTCGCGTTGCGACGTTGAACGGTTTAACTGGAAGAAAGAGATTACTCACGCTGCGCGCAGGGACCGTGATTGCGGCGGCGATATTACTGCCATGCCGGAGAGTGGTCAGGGGTTCAAAAGCGTAAATAAGGCGCAGAGTCATTATTGTATTTGAGGTAGCGATGGTCTGCTGCTGGGATGAGAGAGAGAGGGTGTTTGGTGATTGATAAGCACGTTTGGATCTGGGTTGGCGAGATTACGGAATATCTGAGATGGACGGGAAGATTTGTGGCTGCAGTTAGATATGCACCCATGGGATTCATCTCTCCAATGATTGAAAGATCTATGATGCGCACTGCCCACGACCTGTCTTTTTCAGTGCATCTTGAACTCTTTTTCAGGGCGTTTCGTTCTGCCAAACTCTTTCAAGACGCCACTCTCATCTATTCGAAACCGAAATTCGCTTCTCTGGAATGCCCAACCTCTTCTCCATTTACATGTTCTTGACCAAGTAGCTCAACCCAGCCCACATCTCCTCCGCGCTGGGCAGGATCTGTTCCTTGGGCAAGATGAATCCGTACTTTCCTGTATCTCTCAACTCAACTGTCATACTGTACGTCGCCTTTGCTACCTCGAACGCGTAATCCACACTATCACCACTAACCTGATAGATGGTATTGCAGATGGGCCCACCAGTGAACGTTGTACCGTGGACGGCCTTGATAGCAGCGATAGCGCCTACGGTCAGGGAGTCGTGCTTTGCGGCATTGGGGACGGCACCAGAGCAAGTGTAGCCGTAGGGGTACATCCAAAGTTGGCTGTAGGAATGGATGTCCATGTAGAGTGTGATGCCCTTTCCAGCGGCAATGCTGTCGAGTTGGGCTTTGAGCGCTTTGGTTTCTACTCCGTCGCCTGCAGAGGGGCCTTTGTAATCCTGTGCGCAGGGCGAGGTGGATGCGCCGCCGCGTTGGTCCCAGTGAGATGGCCAGTTACCTAGATAGTTGGGCGCGACGTTAGTTATCGCCCCAATGATTCGTTATTTAGAGAGCTAATGCTTACGGTTGATGTCGCGACCGACACAGGAGGCAGTGGGAGTTGTCTGGCGGTTCTTGCGCCACATGCGATCCGTGGTCTGGGTGTAGGCGAAGCCATCTGGGTTTACAATAGGGAAGATGTAGAAGTCGTAGTTGTTCTTGAAACCAGCAGTCGTCGCATCGGTGGCAGTCAGGAGCTGGTAAGCTGCATACTCGACAACCTCGAGCATGTTAGTATGACGCTAGACTCATCCGTAAAGCGGAAACATACCATGGTCGTGATCCACTCTCGCGCATGCACAGTACCGTGCCAGACTACACCCTTCTTCGACCCTTTACCGCCGCTACCCCAAATATGGATACCCTTGATGTCTCGACCTTCAACAGACTTGCCTGCCGAAATCACCTCTGCATTATTAGGGTACGACGCCGCAAGGTCGGTAATCCATTGCATATGGTCGGCAATAGAATGATAAGAATCGAACCAAGTCGCATTTGGCGCTAGACCGGCTGATGTTTGTGGTCAGTGCTACGTACCATAAGCCGTTGTGTGATAAACATACCGGCATATACGCCAAAGTTCCGTTCACCTGCGATAGATAGGCCAAGGTTGTCGTGCATAAGCTGTGTTTCAAAGTCCTCGGTAGATGTCTCAAAGTCCTTGACAGCCGTCGGTGGCACCATTACGTCCACTACATCGCTCGACGCTGGCTTGCCCTTCCAAAGCTCGAGCTGGAGTTTGCTCATGACCTTGTCGAGCTTGGCAGCGTCTGAGCCGACATTGACGCGAAAAACCTTCCAGTCGTCGTAGCTGACTTTCTTTGCGACTGTGGCTGCGGATGCAAGACCCAGAGAGGCCAGCGTGACGCCGAGGAACTTCATGGCGGCGGAGGGGTAGCAATACAGAGGAAGAGACGTGTAGAAAGAGAAACACAGGAATGGCCTGTCTCTATTAAATAAACTTAGAAGAGGTCATATCGCGGAGCCCTGCATGCGTAGCTTGGCTGTGCGATAGTACCTACACAACCCATTATTTACACCTGCCCGACTGACCTTGGCCTCTCGCGGGGCTGAGCCCTTGCTTGGGAAGCTGTTCCCACCCCAGTGGTACGATTCGAAATGGTAGGCAGGTGTTTAATATCACGCTGTAAGATAAGCATGGTGGCAGTCCAAGCCTTATGCGCCTACGCGGTGATCTGCAGGGGATTAAAGCGACTACAGCCAGTCGACTGCCAAAACAGGCTGGCGCGCATCTTGCCCAGACCTGCCGGCTGCAAATGAACAAATCATTAACCTTCTGCGTGCCAGCGTTCTAGGGGAGACGTGAGCGTGCTGACTCCCCATTGGCGAAGATCCGGGGGGTAAATGCGACCTTCCCCATCTGCTCTGGGGTACCCGGGAGTAACCGTATGATGTCGATGTCCAGCGGGGTAACAGAGCTCATCATATGGACAAGCAAAACCTTGGTTGCAACTGAGTGTCGCGATGAGATAGTGGTAATCTGTGGAAAGGGCGGATGGAAATGCCGGAGGGCTGGGCAGGATGTGAAGCTTTCCGAGGTCATTAGTGGCGCGCGCACTAGCACGTCTCCAAGGACTCGAACGCCCTGCCCAGTTTCCTTCGATCATCACGACATGTCGAACACGCGAAAAGACAAATAAGACATTTCGATGAAAGAAGAAAATTGAACTCGTTTGATTCTCAGCTGGTCCCAGATGCAGCTTTTTACACCGGCAGAACCACCTTCATACCCATGTATTCGCGCGTGTGCATTAATTTGCCATCGATAATGGTCTGGTGCACACCAACACGGTTGTGCACCGTATCAGTCGGATCTGTCGCCGTTGCAATCTGTATCTCGCGCCACTGACGATTTGTAGGAGGGACGCCACCCGCGGAAGTCCGCTTCTTGAATTCTTTGTAGATGCCTTGCTCTTCGATGCAGCCTTCTCTTTGAATGAGCGGCGAGTCTAAACACAACTGTTAGCTTAAATCGTTCGCATTATTATGATTTCTGCCAGGCTTACCATATGCTGGACCCATTGGCATGTCACCAACAGAGCTATTGAACAACACCAAGGAAAGCCTCTCCTGCTGCAACTGGTCGACAGGTGGCTTGAACACGCGGTGGCGGGTGGCTTTGAAGTGGCCCCCCGACACAATCTCGAGGGTATCGCCAATGTTGATGACAAGTGCACCTGGCTTGTATGGCACATAGTACCATTGCTCGTCGCGACCCCAGATCTGGAGGCAGGAAATTGGTACCGAGAAGAGCAGGGTGGTTAGACCGAAGTCGGTGTGACCATGCATCCGAAGACCCTTTGATGCTTCTTCGGTAGACTTCTGCACCGGGCGGAATAGTGCGTGACGGAAATAGCCTTCGCCAGTTGGGCTACCATGGGACTGCACATTCTCCCATAGGTAGTCATCGGGCAATTCAAGGACCCGTGAGAACAATGTGAGAAGCCTTCGGTTGACTGATTTTGTGAGGTAGTTACAGAACTCTTCGATTTCGTCCATGAAGGGATGAAGACATTTAGGGATCCGGTCGAGGCTTTGCCAGTCAGGCTTGTACCAGTTGAATTGCTCGATGCCATCTGGAGGGCCGCGGTGACGCTGCAAAAGTTAGCGGATGCTTTCTTGGTCTTTTTTTTTGTAAGATCACGCTCACCTTGAACCCGTAGGGGTGCTTATATCCCGACCAAACGCCGGTCTCGGGATTGAAGAGTAAGCGTTCCTTGTCTTCCTCACTGATGTTGTTATACAGGTATTGCGCGAGAGCAAACTGTCGATGTAACTACCAGTCGCAAGATTGATTAGATTTGTTTCGTTCATTTGGTGCGCCTAATGACATACCTGTTCCAGGCTGATGCCGTAGTTCTCTAAGAAAAGAAACCCATCATCGCGGATGGCCTGCTTGACTTTTTGAACAAGACCATCGACAACAGCGGGATCTTCCGAGTCCATCAATGAGAGGTCAATGGACTTGAGTTGAGCAAAGTTGTGCGTCTCCTTGGTTGCTGGTGGTGGAATCCATTCTGGCACGAAAGGCTTGCCAGGGAGATCGGCGGGAGGCGGGTTGAAAGGTGCTGCGGGTGCCATTGTATCCGTGCAAGTGCTCAAATGATAAGCGTGATAGCTGCAGATGTCTCTCGCACTTGATAGCAAAGTCCCTTATATCTAATGTTGTCTTGCACTGGAAAAGAGTACGTGACCGCGATCACCCCATACGCTTACATCGAGCTCCACCATAGCGCGAAGATGCATCGTGTGCAGCTGGGGTGCACGCTCTAGCCAGACTCGTACGGTCCTCTTCCGAAGATAACACTGGCGGAGCTACTGCGTGTACGCGAAGTGCTTTGACTCGGTGATTCTGGTGGTGGAGAGGGGTGAGGAGGAGGAGCTGAAGCTGCAAGGACGATTGGCGTGGGAGGAGCTCCTCCCACCCCATGTGGGTCCAGACCGCCCCCCAATCCGCACGTCTCCATCAATGGAGCACGCAGACCCGCTAAGTAAGACACGCAAACGGAAGTGCAGTTACAGTACGAGAACGCCAGAGAAGATAAGAAAGATGACTTCGCTATCATCTGCTCAGTACTTACAACACACATTCTACTCTTGTCGCTTCCCGTTTCCTGATTGAACCCGATCGCACCAACTCATCAGCAACATCACCAGTTCAATTACAAACAGAGATGTCTCGCCAACTTATTTCTAGCGAGAAATTCCCCCCAAAGCCGCACAACTGTATGCAAAGCACCATTCCCTGTTCTCGCAAAAAACTGACAATACCCCCAAGGCCCCGCGGTAAAAGTTCCCGGTCTCGTCTTCCTAGCCGGTCAAACAGCCACAGGAGAAATCAAGCAAGCAACAGTAAGCCTTTGCCCGCCCTTATCCCCCATCCCATGAACTCTGAGATTGACAAGTCCGCCAGCGCACCGTTCTCCAAAACCTCAAAGAAGTTCTCGAGCTCTCCGGCTCTTCACTCGAGCAAGTCGTCAAATACAACGTCTACCTTGCTGATATGAAGGATTTTGCTGCCATGAACGAGGTGTACATTGAGATGCTGCCCAAGCCGATGCCTTCGCGGTCGTGTCTACAGGCGCTGCCACCGGGTGACGGGACGGTTATTGAGATTGAGTGTATTGCGCAGGCTTGAAGCTAGACATATACTAGGACAATGACATAAATATGAATGAACGACCACTTTTGCCACTGTTTATCTGTGTAGATGTAGAATGCGTCATTCCAAGTTTCGCATATTTCGGTCAATGTTAGACAATGTGCAGAACGCTACAGGTCTCTAAGATGTTCGCTTGCTGTTAGCGTACTCTCTCATAGTTGTTCATCATCTCTCTTGCGCGCTGATACAGAGACAGGATAGATGTACGGTGTGGATGCTGTCCTCAAGCGCAAGTTTCACGGCAAGTGGCTTATCGGATCTCACAACATGACGCGTAGAGAAGAAGTACAGAGATTCCCTGGAGCGAGGTTAAGATGCAATGTAACACTAAAACGCCGCCTTAGTCGCTCGAATCTACACAATACTCGCGGCGCGATGTCGATTTCAGCGTTTATAAGTCACAGCACCACACCAATCGCATAGGAACCGAAGATATGCTAGAGCACATTGATGAAACGAACCATAAATGCCATAGTATTCCTCTATCCGATCTGAACCCAAATGAAATCCCCAAATCATGACCTCGCAACCTCGAACTCAGAAATATACCAATTCTGGATCGCCTTGGTATCACCGGTGATAGCAACAGTATCGTACCTAGCCCTCGCCTCTTTCGCCGCCGCCCCATTATTAACCATTCTACCAAACCACTTGCCATGTTTCCTCGCCGCCTTCTCAATCTTATCAATCGCAGCCACGAACTCGGGCTCATCGCCTCTCGCAGGCACATAACCCAGGAGAGCTTGAGCAAGATCGTTGGGACCGATGAAGACGAGATCAACACCGGGGACAGCAGCAATGGCATCAACGTTCTCGACGCCAGCGCGCGTTTCTATTTGGATCATGGTGATGATGGTTTCGTTTGCGGCTTTCATGTACTCTGGTGTTGTGAGACCGTGGCCGATGGCGGGGAAGGCGGAGCCCTGGCCGCGGACGCCCTGAGGTGGGAATTTGGAACTCGCAACTACCTGCTGCGCTTCCTCGGCTGTGTTGATCTGCGGTACCATGATGCCGTGCGCGCCCGTGTCGAGCGCGCGTTTGATGATGTCGTGCGCAGGACCGCGAATCCGGATAATGGGTGACACGCCGAGGGCTGAGATGGCGGCTACTGAGTTGTGCATGGCATCGTCGCCGATATGACCATGTTCGCAGTCGATGATGATACCGTCGAGGCCAGTCAAGGCGACTATTTGTGCTTGGCGGACGGAGGGGATGGCGACAAAGGTCATCAATGGGTATTCACCAGCTTTGACCTTGTTCAGGAAGCGAAGGCGCGGGTTGGCGACTTGTGTCGTTTGTGCGGTCGGGTATGCTTGCGTCATGATGGAAGATTGCTGTTTTGGAGTTTTGTACACTTGTAGCGATGTGTCGGATGAAAAGGTAGTTCAAGTCTGGTCAATGTATACAGAACAGAACAAGGAGACTGCCACCGGCTTCAAGTAGCTGTACTCTCTACGGAAATCCATGGTGCAGTTGGATTATTCTGCCAGTGTGCGGTGAGGAGCATGGTGGTGGCTTCGTGAGCATGCCGTCCCCTTCGCGCTATCTCGGGCGCCGGCTTCGCTGGGAGGAGCTCCTTCGTACAAACCATCGGCGGACTAGCGCGGTAAAACGCGGCGACTCATGTACCCCAGCTTTTGTGATAAGCCACAGGTTTAGTCTACCAATGGATAGGATCCGACGGACGATAGCAGGATTGCTCCTCCCATCCTTATCTCTATCTTCAGCTCGAGCGTTGCGAAGACGGGACGCTCTTGAGAGCACATAAGACGTGAGAACATGTAGACAGAAATTTCATCACCACGATCGAGTGCTCCACCGAATTCACAGAGAGCAGCGGTGCCCAGCCCCCCAATTACCTTCCAAGCAGTCTCGAGCAGTTCACCACTATGCACGAATCCACCATGGACGATGCCAAGAAGCAGACTTCATGCGACATGGAGCTTGCCAAAACGACTACTACTGCCGAAGGAGAAGTCACTTTCGCCGTCGATGAACAGATGCCTGAGAGCCTACGCGCTCTCAGCCAAACCGAGCTGCAAGAAATGAACAAGAAGCTTGTGAGGAGGATCGATCTGATCGTGCTCCCCATCATCGGCATTCTATACATCCTTAACTACATCGACCGTCAGAATCTTGCGGCTGCGAAATTGCAAGGTATCATGGAGGACCTCAACATGACTACCCAGCAATTTGCTACAGCCGTCTCGATCCTCTTCGTCGGATACCTACCATTTCAGATCCCGAGTAATCTGCTCATCACAAAGATTCCTCGCCCTGGCATGTACATCTGCTGTGCCGTCATCATTTGGGGCTCCATCTCGGCAGCCACAGCAGCGGTCAAGACCTACGGTCAGCTTCTAGCTGTGCGCGCGGTTCTCGGTGTTGCGGAAGCGGTTTTCTTCCCAGGTGCCATCTACTATCTTAGCGCATGGTACACCAAGACTGAGCTCGGAAAGCGGATTGCTGCCCTTTATATCGCACAGCAATTCGGCAATGCCTTTGGCGGACTGTTCGCAGCGGCCATCTTCAACCTCGATGGGGCACATGGAATCCGCGGGTAAGTAGTTCACAGTCGTATAGATGTGTGATTGTAGACTGACATCAACAGATGGCAGTGGTTGTTTATCGTCGAAGGATCAGCTACTGTCGGTATTGGTAGCATATGTGCATTCCTGATGCCAGAATTTCCACATAACAGCAAGATCCTCACGGGAGTGCAGCGGGACCTTGCTGTATGGCGAATCGAACGCGAGGCAGGCGCGGCTGAAGGAACAGAGAACGAGAGTGTACTGAAAGGATTCGCAAAAGCCCTGTCCGATCCAAAGTTGTTGCTCCTCATTCTTTGCAACTTGCTCTCACAAGCTCAAGGTAGCATCGCAAACTACTTCCCGACGCTTGTAGCCTCTCTCGGCTTCTCCGGTACCATCAGCCTGTTACTCACAGCACCGCCATACATCCTCGCTGGTTTCGTCTACTACGGGTTGATGTGGTATTCAGACCGTAGGAACGCGGCCTACTCGATCATCCTGTTTTGCATTGGGATTGCATGTGTCATGTACATCATTCCAATGGCGACGCTCAACGTTGGCGCGCGGTACTTCTCCATGATGATCTTGCCCTTCGCATCAGTCGGCCCTCAGCTTGTCCTTTACAAGACAATCAATCTTCACCTCGCCCGGCCGGTGTCGAAGCGCGCTGCAGCATCGGCACTAGTCAATGCTCTCGGTGGAACATCCAACATCTGGGCTTCGTATCTTTACTATGCGCCCCCGCAGTTCTACGCTGCGTTTGGGACGCTGATAGGCTGCGCTTTCTTGTTTGCAGCAACAATCACCGTGTACAGGTGGCTCGTCTTGCGCGAGAACAGGCGACTGGATTCAGGCGATCCTGCAGAGATGGCAAAGGTGATGAGAGGCGGCGTAACGACGGAGATGGTGCAGCTCGGATGGCGTTACGAGATGTATTGAGAGTTTGTCGGTTAGATAGAGGTGGGGACAGAGGAAGGCGGTTGGCAGGTAGCAACAGTTGGTCGAATTACGTAAGCGTACGCCGTCGGCTAATGAATTCCTCTTTACTTGTGTAGCATTGCCTCCATCAATACCCGATAGCCGGGTCCGTTGCCGGCTTTATGTGCGTCCAATCTTGATAACTGAACGTTGTACGCACCAATCGGACGCCCGCAGATAAGCAGAGTACCCTAAAGACGGCATCTAGTTTAGGTTCCCCACTGCCTTCAGGCGGGCGATAAGCGGGGATGGGGTTTGGGGTATGTATCACTTGCAGGTGCACGCCTCTGCACCCTTTCCTCATGCAGCGAATCCTATGCTCCCATCACCATGTCCATTTCCGTCATCAGCCCTTCTAGCGATCTTCCAGCATTTCAGCCCTTCCAGTGCTCCATCTGCCAAAGCAGGTTCACTCGGCATGAGAACTTGAAGCGGCATGCAGCCGTTCACGCCCGCACTTCAGATCAAGCGTCGCTATCCTGCCACATTTGTGACGCAACCTTCTCTCGATCAGACTTGCGTTCACGCCACTTGAAAAGAAAACATCCAGACTCCGAGGCGCCGCCTGCGAAGAAGCGACGTGTACCTGTCAGAGACCAGTCCTCGTCACCAGCGGCCAGTCAAGATGATTCGCAGCGCCGAGGGTCCAACGAAGATGGCGTTAGCCCGACATCACAACAGCCAGCGGAACAATCTAGGCCACAACAAGATCAGAGTGTGCTCGATATCCCCAACACGGATCCCAATTCACTCCTGCTTGCTTGTCTTATGCAACCTCAAGGTGGATTGAACGTGTCCAGCGCATCAGCCTTGCCACCCGTTTCATACGACACAAGTCTTGCAAATTTCGACTTCGATCAATGGAGCCCAGATCCATTGCTTTCGCTGTCCAACATATCACAGGCCCAGGAAGAATGGATACCCTCGGCATCACAACAAGAGCGAGGCTGCGACCTCTACTTCATCCACATCTCTAATTTCCTTCCGTTCCTCCATCGGCCAACTTTCGATGCCGACTGTGTCCCTAGATATCTTTTATTAAGCATGCTCTGCCTAGGCTACCAACATGGCGACGACCCCGATTTAGACGACAGTCCAGGTACCGGCGTCGCTCTGTCAGTCCGATGTTTCCACCAAGCACGCACTCTTATCGCAGCCGAGGAGGAGAACCTAGACGAAGCATCCCACGGTCTAGTAATGGTGCAGACCTATGTTCTGCTACAAATATACGCCATGCTATACTCTGACGAAAGGGAATCCACCTATGGCTTAAAGACGCATTCGAAAATCTGTTCCTTAGCCCGAGCAAGCGGATTAATGCAACCCCTCTCCAGCGAAGCCACGGGCGCAACAACAGACCTAGAATCCCTATGGCGAAACTTCATCCACACCGAATCACACAAGCGGACTCTATTCGTCATCAACCAAATCGACATACTATGGTACCAATTCCTCTCCAACCCGCGCTCCCTTTCCCACCTTGAGATCAAACACGACCTGCCGTGTCCGGAAGCGTACTGGGAGGCCTCGAGTTCTGCGGCCTGGGCGCACCGCCAACTCATCACCAAGCAATCCAATTCGCCAATCCAATACCAAGACGCCGTGCGACGCGTGCTCGCATCCGACGCGGACCTAAACACGAGTCTTGCTTTCGATCCGTATGCCACGATCAATATAACGCAGTTTCTTGTTTCAAGCGCGAGGGAGATATCGGGTTGGTCGACTATGACGGGAATATTGAGTATGGAGCGGCTGGGTCCGTTGCGGAAGTCGCTTTTTGCCCTGTCGCCTCTTGTGCGGGTGGAAGAGTCAGGATGCAGCAACAATAACGATAGTTCAGATCCGCCACAGCAACACACGGCCTTGGTGGAAGCAACGTGGCAAGCTGCCATGATTGAAATGCAAATGTGGTCTCCGTCTCACACTGGAGGTATCGTGGGACGGAGCATCGATGCTGCGTTGCACCATCTCATTGAGCTGGCACCGTCGTGTGAGCTTCTATGCGAAGCGAATCTTTGCGAGAGTATAAAGGATAATGTGGATTGGTTTTTGCGCTATCTGGATCAGAAACGTGTGCCAGATGCTGAGGCGCCGTGGATTACGCTGTACGCGTGGAAGGCGTTTATGATTTCGTGGCAGTTGGTGAAGGGAAGGGTGAAGGGGGCGATGAGTGTTGTTGGAGTGGAGGATGGGGATGCGGAAGGGGCGATGGAGTGGGCGAGGACTGTGTTTGGGAGGAGGAAGAGGTGGAGGGTTGGGAAGAGTGTTTTGGCTTGTTTGGATAAGTTGGGTGAATGATGCCAATGATTGATGTGAACACGTATTTATACATTCTCGTGAATGGGGGTATCCTATTTGGAAGACTGCGTTGTGAGGGGTGCTGATGAACAAAGTCTCACTCTCCCTGCATGCCCCAATATCCTACCCTTTGTGCCTTTGGTACAGTCATCTTGAAGTGTAAATCATCCTCGTCTTCTCCACTTCCTATCGCATCGTCATCATCATCGGCGGCATTGAACTCCTCATCATCACTACCATGCCGATACTTGGACTGGTATAGGTTTCGATCGAACTCGTCGTCGTCGCTCATTTCGTCTTCGGGATAGTCGTTGGCGTAGTAGTCCTCGGCGTTTTCGTCCTCATCGTCGGTATCGAACTCTCTGTCGCTGACTTCTTCGTTGTCCCACCAGTCTGCATCCTCCTCGCTGATAACTAGGAGGCCTACGGTGCCGGTCGGGGCAGGTGCGTTGGGTATGACGGGCTCACGAATGTAGTGGTCATAGACGTATTCGCTGTCAATGTCCATTGCGTCGCCGTCCATGGGTGCATCGTCTTGTGAGGCTAACGCTGCGGCCTTTTCAGGATGCCGTTCTGCGAAACGTTTGGCAGGAGCCTTGGGCTTGTGTTTCGATGGTGAGGGGAGAGGGATTTCTAGGTTGTCTACTTTCTCTACTTCTTTGGAAAGTGCCTCGAGGTTGCGCAGGTCGTTTTCTGAGGGCGCCGAGACTAGAGGCTTTCTTTGAGAGGCGGGCTTCGCTGTTGGGTGTAATGCGCTGCCTGCGCCAGGTCTCTTCCGCTGTCGTTGTGTTGCATCGGGGGCAGCTTCTCGGACTGGCAACTGGACCTGCCCACCCAGCAAAACATTGTCGTTCTTAGCGGACTGTTGTTCCTCGACGAAATGTCTTTTCGCACCAATCCTCGATACAGGGTCGAGGCGAAATCGTCGTTGAACGGCCGGTGTGGGCGGGGCTGGAGATTGCTGGGTATCGTCGCCGGGCTTTGTGAGACGTCGAAAGAAGAATTGTTGGTCTGGCTCAGGTGCAGAGCCTGTATCGAGATTTTGGCTCTTTTGGCGCTTGACTTCATGATCGATACGGAACGCGTCGACAGGCGCTTCGGTACGTTTGCGCTTGACCGAGATAGTCTGGGGTGGCATATGCGACGACATTTCAGGAATATGTTAGGGTGACAGAAACTGGGTAGGCGTGTTCTAATATCTGTTGAATCGTGAGAATATTCTGGAGTAAAGTCGGTACAGCGAATCGGAGGGGTAGCGCGGGGGTGGACTTGACATCAAGCCCTGGCTGCCATGCCGCGCGCCGCACGCCGCAGGCAGAGCCCCATGTTAGCGCCACGTCGGTGCTAGTCTGCTAGAATGACATGCTCCACCGCGACATCACATGCAATCACCGCTCGAGTCGCTTCACCCACGCGACACCATCACGCGTCTTACTAGTGTTGCCGTCGTCTGAACATGTCTGCCTGCCTTGTATTCACATAGAACCCTTTGCATTCCTTTTGAGAGCATCTTACCCTCATAGATTCGCTATAGAGACCTCCGCAACTCCGCCGCGGACCCCCGAGAGCACCTTGAACGCGATACAACCACACATGATGGAGCGCATACGCCAGATATTCGAGCGCGAAAACTCGGCGGCCTCATATGAGCCGTTAGAGGGCGGCTCCGAGCGGCCTGATGGAGAGCACATTGATGCAGAGGAGCAGGCCTTCTCATGGACCGACTATGCCGTCTTCACGCTGCTTGGAATTGCAATGCTATGGGCCTGGTATGTTCTCCTTCACTCCACCACTTTACAACCCACTAAATTCCGGGAAGGAACATGTTCCTAGCAGCAGCTCCCTACTTCCAGCGACGCTTCGAATCAAACGATAACCTCCTCCGCAACTTCCAATCCGGCATCCTCTCAGTCTCCACCGTAGGCAACCTAGGCTCCATGATCGTCTTGACCAAGCTTCAGGCCCGCGCCAACTATCCCAGACGTATCATTGTATCCCTCGCCCTCAACGCCGTAGTCTTTACCTTGCTTGCCATATCCACGAAGATGTTCCTGAACGTATCCGCGGGCGTCTACTTCGCCTTCCTCATGGTCATGGTACTGAGCGCTAGTCTGGCCACTGGCTTATGTCAGAACGGTGTCTTCGCCTATGTGTCTGGCTTTGGAAGAGAAGAGTACACCCAGGGAATCATGTCTGGTCAAGGTGTTGCCGGTGTACTGCCGGCCATCACCCAGATCATCTCCGTCCTCTCGGTACCCAAGAAGCATCATGTTGACGGAGCACCACAAGAGTCCAGCACATCTGCCTTTGTCTACTTTTTGACTGCTACTGGCGTGTGTGTTGCAACTTTGGTAGCTTTCTTCCACCTCCTCTCCCGGGATAGCTCCAAGCAACGCATGGCACGCACAACCTACCATGAGGGGCCCGAGTACGACCCCAGCCATAGCGAGCGTAAGAGTGTGCCCTTGACAAGACTACTCAAGAAGCTCTTTTGGCTCGCTGGTGCCGTCTCCACCACCTTTGCAGTAACCATGTTCTTCCCTGTCTTCACGCCCCAGGTGCTAAGTGTACGAAACCCTACTGATGCATCTCGCCTTTTCCAACCAGCCGCCTTTATCCCTCTGGGCTTCTTCTTTTGGAATATTGGTGACCTCATTGGTCGAGTGGGACCTGCCCTGCCAGCTCTACGTCTCACCCATCGCCCACGATTGCTTTTCTTCCTTGCAATCACAAGAGTCTTGTTCATTCCTTTGTACTTGCTTTGCAACATTGGCGGAAAGGGTGCTGCCATCAACTCTGATTTCTTCTACCTCTTCGTTGTGCAGTTATTCTTCGGCATGACAAACGGTTACCTGGGCAGCAACTGCATGATGGGCTTCGCCGAATGGGTTGAATCAGACGAACTCGAGGCTGCAGGAGGCTTCATGTCGCTGTGCTTGGTGGGCGGTCTGACAGTAGGAAGTTTCCTCAGTTTCTTTGCCGCGCAATCCTCGTGATCTGGAACGCATGTTACAAGCACAACTGCTGAACGCGACAAATATCAGCCGGGCTTTATAGCAATCATGATGGAATCCATACATATCTGCGTGCGATACAGTCAATATCCTTGTTGGGTCTAACATCATCTAGCTATCTTCAGGAAACAATGGCCACCGAATACATCCACGTCATCCTCAGAATGCATCGTCATCTCTTCGACGGACCAGATCGTCTCACGCAGCCCAGTTTCCAGTGGGCGGAGAAGATACCTTACGACCAGCCTTTCGTCCTCTCCGAAGATGAGCACGCCTTTTATGAGCCTTTGCACTTCCAGACCGAAAGTGGAAAGAGATGGAAAGTCAAGCTCCTTCAAAATCCTAGCGACGAGGAGAATATCAGTATTAACACAACTGAGACCAATGGAAGGACCGCTCGACAGCATTTGGCAATGGAGGTCAAAAAGCATATCGAGAGGTGTAGGGAAAATGGCATAGAAGTGGAGGAGAAGCCGGGTGAGATGGGGGATGTGGATGAGTTGGATGTATTCCAATATCTTGTACGTGAAGAGACACACTTGGCTGGACATGTCAGTAAGAGGACGAGGTATTGGTGGCAAATCGCCGTTCTTGCGTTTCCAAAGCAGTAGGCAGGGTGAGATGAGGTGGAAATGGCACAAGGTCAGAAGCCGAAGTAGTTTTTCGAGATTGTCAATCACAATCCCATGCAAGGATTCCTTCGTTTTGGTTTTCCGTATCCTGTTGTTGCTAGTTGATTATGCACATTGGTTACGATACTAAAGCCATGGCTTTCTAGGGCTGTGACACGACAAGTATCTGACCAAATATCTCTCCTGGCAACTGTCAAGCCATGAAAGCATGTCAAAATACCCGTGTCGTGCACCACGCCTTTGATGGAAGAAACCATCTCCGCGCCAAGGCCGCCCGCGGACATCGGAAAAAGCCTCGGCTAAGCCATCGCGAACGCCCTCACGAACCCCGATGCTATCCACCCCACCCTTGCTCTTCTACATCATTACCTGGAGTCACTCCCAACACAATTACTCTAGAAGGTGTTGAGGCGTTGCCATATACAGAATGTCAGGATTAAGGATATTAGTACCCGTCAAGCGGGTCATTGACTATGCGGTACGTTTATTCCAACGCCAGAATGCGACAAGACATTTCCGAGACGATGGCATGAGACATATACACCCACGACGGCGATACATTGGACAAAAGAAGAGTACAATTGCTACCAAAAACGAATACTAACAACCTCATCAGGTCAAGCCTCGAGTAAACCGCGCGCAAACCGCCGTAGAAACCGCAAACGTAAAACACAGCATGAACCCCTTCGACGAGCTCTCCATCGAAGAAGCAGTGCGCATACGTGAGAAGAAAGCACACCACGCCAACGCCCCCGCCGTCGATGAAATCGTCGCCTTCTCCGCCGGTGTCCCCAAATCGCAAGACATTCTCCGCACAGCCATGGCCATGGGCGCCGACCGCGGAATCCACGTTGTGGTGGAAGAAAAAGACGCGCTGGAGCCCTTAGGCGTAGCCAAGCTGCTGCGAAAAGTCGTCGACGAGCAAAAGAGCAACCTCGTTATCCTCGGCAAGCAGGCCATTGACGACGACGCGGGGCAAACAGGACAAATGCTCGCGGGCCTACTCAACTGGCCACAAGCCACGCAAGCCTCCAAAGTCACAATCAACGACCAATCTGTCGAAGTCGTCCAGGAAGTGGATGGCGGCGTGCAGACCATCAAAGCCAAGCTGCCAATGGTTATTACCACGGACCTGCGCCTCAATGAACCCCGCTATGCCAGTTTACCCAACATCATGAAGGCGAAGAAGAAGCAGCTCGAGAAGAAGAGTCTGAGCGATTATGGACTGGACACTGAGATTAGACTGAAGACGCTCAAAGTTACGGAGCCGCCGCCACGGAAGGGCGGTGTCAAGGTCGAGGATGTGGATGGCATGGTTAGCAAGCTGAAGGAGTTGGGTGCTTTGTAAAGAAGAATATGCGGATATGTAAAAAAAGATTTCGTGAATAGAGTAAGGATATGAAACGACAAGGCCATAGCCATCGAACGATGTACACGCATCTGATATATTGGCGAACGGTTGGCATAGCGTTGAATTTCAATTTCCCCCAGCAACACCCTCAGCAAACTGCTCACAACTCGCACAAAACCCAAACGTCCGACTCGCATTATACTCCCAACACATCTGCGCATACTCGGGCGTCGTCGTCCCCGCCCCATTCCCCAAAAGCACACAATCGTAGCCATTACTAAACGCATCCGTCAACGTGCCCCCAACACACTGATCGGTATTGACGCCCGTGAAGAAAAGCGTCCGAATACTTTCCTTGACAAGACACTCCTTCAGTGGCGTTGTAGCACCCCACAGCCCGCTCATCCTGTTCTTGTGGATCCAGACATCGGGGTTGTGTGTCAGTTTGCTGCCTTCGGTGTACATGGCGTCGAGGGGCGGGTACAGCGCTGCGTTCCAGGTATCGCGCATGAGCAGTCTGCCTCCTTGGACGGATTTGCCCGTGTCCGGGAAGGTTAGCGTGCCGCAGTCGGCGCCCATACCGCAGTATACCGAGCTGTTTTCTTCGCCATGGCGGTCTACACTTGTGCTGTTTGGATGGTGTATGAAAGCAGAGTCGCCGGGCAGGAACTCGCTATCTGCGGGAATGGCGAAGAAGCCAAAAGCGCGTTTGACTGCTGGTGGCATTTCTTGGACTTCTTGCTCTGTGAGACCCCAGTTTACCCAGATTATTCTGATGCCTGCTTTTCGAGCGGCGGGTATGGCGTGTTTGACTAGTTGCTCGCAGGCGGCATGTCCAGGATCTTTTGTGTTCCGACCGAATGCTTCTGAGAGAAAGAAGTTTTGCATGTCGATGATGACGAGAGCGGACTTTGAAGGATCAATGGTGATGGGCTGCGTTGACGTTTGGATCTTGTATGTTGGTCCTGTTATGGGCGAAGAGTGACTGGAAGGATGCGTAAGGTCAAACCCCGTTTGCGAAGAATGAGACCAGAAATTCGAAGGGGACCCGATTAGGGCTTTGCGACTGGGCTCGCTCGCGGTGGTGGAAGCCATGATTGTTGGTGAAGATTGGTCGTGTTGGAGATTAACAATCCTCTTCAGGTCCTGGAGGGATGAACTTGAAATAATCTTGAGCCAGACAAGGCTGGATAACGTAGACTTAAAGTTTCCAATACCCCGGCCACTATCAGAGTGCCAGATAAGGAAGGCCCGTATCTCCCTTGCCGAAGCGGGGTAGATCTGCGTAGTCCCGGAGATAGACGTTTGTCGAGGTTATTACCAAGATGGCTCGATACCCTATGGGAATGTAACGACTAATATTTGCCTTACCTTCAAGTGTCTAGGCTCTTACCTGAACCCAGCCAGGCGTTTCCGCGCAAGTTGCACCAGTTGTGGCCATTGCTCTCTCTGATTGGTTTTGTTCGCAGATTCGAGTATTTGTCGTAGATAGTCCCTTGCTCTCTCATGGTCTCCAACAGAGTCGTGATACTCTGCGAGCCGGAGCATCGAGGGTTTGTGGCCGATGTTAGATGCGGCTTGGAGCCACTCCCGCGCCATTGCTGCTGAGCTACCAGGTCTCCATCTCAGCAGCCAGTTCAGCGCCTTGCGTACACTACCATGTTCGAGTAATGGCGATTCTGTTTTGGCAACCTCGTCGTAAAATTCAGTGAGATTGATCATGGCTTGTTCATGACCAGATGCCGCTGCTTTACTAGTATATCGCAACCACTTCTCGCTAGTTCTGGGCTCAAAAGCTGCAAGTTCATAATATGAAAGCGGGTCATCGCCTTCAAGAGCCCCCCTCTCGAAGTATAGCTTTGCTTCTGCTTGAATCTTTGGATCCTTGTCAGCTTTCAATAAGAAGCCAAGCGCGTTCCACGGAGCGATCAGCGGCAATTGCATAGGGTGCCTAGATCCAGGATCGAATTTCAGACTCGAGGGCGTGATGGCCTTCAAATAGGCTTCTTTTGCCTTGAGACGTTGGCCGTCTTGCTCTAAGAAAAGTCCTTCCAGTGTCAAAACTTCCGGTCCCAAAGCTGTGTCCTTGGCCAGAATTTCCTGGTCGAAGCTTTGGAGTACCTTGCGGTACTTCGGAATCTCATGGCTTGGAAAAAGGCGTGCCAACTCTTGTGCAGACTCATTGTTTGTTCCGCTAAGATAGATAGCAGTCAAGATATGGACAATGGCTAGGGGGTCCTCCGCTTTGGCACATCCTTGTAGAATCAGACTGGAAATAGGCTTGTGCTGACTTGGGGGAAGCTGAGCCTTTTTTGTCGGGTCGCTAATGTCAGGTATCTTGAAGGTGATAATCCCAAGGGATGCAACGTCTTCAAGCTTGACGTTGTACTCTGGTGAGGTCAGTATTTAAGACTAGATTACACCACAAATCTGAAACGCACTTTTTACTAGTCGCAAGACATTATCAGCATGATCCATTCTGCTCTTGTTTGCAACGAAGTCTTGATAGATGCTTTGCGCTGTGCGGGGCTCCATGTTGAGGAAGCCTTGCTGTTTGGTCAATGTGTAAAAGCCCAATTGACTGCGCTCATCAACATCAGCCCTGGCTCTTGGACCATCAAATCTCTGCTTAGTAGCATAACTTCGGGAGTGAAGTTGGACTCCAGTTCTTCGTGGATGTGGATATGATGCTAGCTTCGCGACGCCATTGTGTTGGGTGACCTGGGCGAATTGACGTGATTGACAAGACAGACAAACCCGAAGTCTGCCAAGAGCTCTTACTGAGCACAGCATAATTTGGGGTGATGACATGGCTGGAATTGAGATGTGTGTTGTGGTCATCCGGCGGCGCGTGTTGAGTATGGTGATGGCTGATCTCGGAGGTCCGCAGTGGCCGCGAAATCTTGGCGCGCCAGAATCTTTTTCCAGGTCGCGAAGAAAGTTGCGATCCAATACCGACAAGGCGAACCCAAGTCGCAATTCCAGCAAAATACAGCGAAACTTGTATTACCATTGTCGCAATGGTCACGACACGAGGAGGAACAGAGACGCCAGGCGCACCGACGCCCACGCCACGCAGCTCGACAAGAAAGCAAGCAGGAAAGCGAGAATCGGAGGCGCTAGAGACACCGACGCAGGCGAAAAGGCAGAGAAAAGCTCCCAAAGCCACGGCGAAGAAGGGGGCTGCCAAAGATGTCAAATCACTGGACGGATCTGCAGACGAACCTTCGCAGGATTCTGCAAACGACACCTCTGACACCATTGCGGTCGCTGCGCCTACAGAAGACGCCCTCCAAACGCCGAAACAGGGCGGTAGAGCTCGTCAAAAATCGAGCCCTCAAGTTGTTGTTGGTGGAGCATCAACGGGGGACTCTTCAAATACTGAAGGGAAGGACGATGATGTGCCATCGACTGCGCAAAACCCTGCTTTCTACACACCCGCACAGGCACCGGGCTCGGTGTATGCGACACCATATACCCACAAGCAGCCTGAGGGCTCGCCTACACCCAAGGCCAAGGCGATGAAGGACCAAACTCCGTCAGCGGTAGCGAAGAAGGGTAGAGGCCGTCCGAGGAAGACACCACAGAAGGAACTCGGCGACCTTGAAGAAGAGATCCCGTCTTCCACCTATGAGAGCGAGATGGCACCTTTACCCTCGCAAGAATCTATCCCCCCTTCAGCCCAACCGGAAAAGATACACATGCGTTTTGGTAGCGAAGAGCCTACACAGGCGCAAGATTCCCCAGCCGTGAGCAAGCAGGGCAAGAAGCTCTTCGAAGTCTCTGAGCCCGCAGCCGAACCATCTCAAGTGGATTCCGACGCCGACGCCAGCGACTCGGACGACGAAGCCCCCGAAGTAGTCACCACTGCCGCCGCCAGCTCAAAAGCCCTCGCCGCTCGCGCCGAAGCCGACCGCGCCCAAAAAGCCCAACAAGCAAAAGAACAAGCCAAGCGACAAGCACGCGAAGAATTCCTCGCCGCGCAACAAGCCGCCAAGCGCGAACGAGAAGAGAAAAAGGCAAAGAAACTAGCCAAGAAAGCTGCAGAGGAAGCAAAAGCGTCGGCGGGCACCAATGCCGACGATAACAACGAAGAATCAGAAGAAGACGCAGAAGCACGCATGCAAATCAATACATCAAACGGTCTCCTCCCCGCCTCACTCCTCGAAACAATCGATGACCAACGCCCACCCACACCACCGCCCGCGCGCCGCGGCCAAACCGAGGAACAAAGGAGAAAAGAGAAATTGAACCAGCACATCAAGTTCCTCGAGCGAACCGACAAGCCGACGAAAGATATCAAGAAGGGGAAATTGAGCGTAGCAGTACTGGCGCAACAGAACAAGGTTATGCCGCCCAAGCTGAGCCGGCAAGCAAAGAATGTGCGTGAGCACTGGCTCAAGGGCAGGGAAGCGGAGAAGAAGAAGGTTGGTGGTGGTGGAAAGCCGAGGTTTGGGCGGATGGAGAGGAGACCGCATGTCAGCCGAGGGTTCATGAGGAATGGAGATGACTAGACGACTAACTTGGTAGTCATGTAGGCCATTGGAAATATAGGAAAAGACATCCATCCTTATGTTAGACATGACCGTCATCTTTTATTCATCTATTCTTTATTCATTCAATCATTCAGTCATACCATGCACACCTACCGCCTTCCCGGCCTCTTCGGCTTCGCAAATCCCTTACTCTCCTCCTTCTTCTCTACCTTAAACTCATCCAGAATAACCTGCTCAGTAACCTCATCCGGATTCGTCGCTTCCAGCTTCTTCACCACTTTCAGCCCGCCATCGCCCTGCGCCAGGGTAACTACATTACCGCGGCTCGCAGCATACAGCATGCGCTCCCTAATCTTAGCTGCGCTGGGACACGTTGAAATGAAGACAATGGTCGCGTCCGGGTCGTCGTGGCGGTAAAATGCGTACCGCGGCTCCTTGGGATCAATAGCAGAAGCGATCGTAGACGGTGTAGCCGACGAGGAAGAAACAAGTTTCAACGTCTCAGACGCGCCATCCATGCGTAATTGAACCAAGTTATCCGTCCCACCCTGGCCCAATTTCTTCAGCGCACCTGCGATCTCGCCGTCGGCACGGATAGCCAACTTGCCGCCTTGAGCGAGGCCCTGGCCGCGTGTACCTCTGCTCTCCAGCGCCTCGGCGGCCTTGATATCCTGCAGCGATTGCTCTTCGGCTGTGAGTGGGTTCTCAGACTCGGTGTGTGCGACGTGCTTCTCCCAGCCAGAGGGGGTGAGCTCAGACGCTTCCGTCGTGAAGACGCTTTCGGCAAAGTGTTCACCGCCTAGTTCGCGGACGAGCGTCAGACGCGTGGATGCGAAGAGCATCTTTTGTCGCACCGGCGTCGCGTTGGGCACGTATGTTACTGCTACTAGGCTCTTGTCTGGGCCCGAGAGGCTATCCGCGCGGCGCAGGAGGATGTACAGGGCCGCATTGTCTTTGATGTGGGCTTGGAGATTCGAGAGATCGTCGACAAACGTGGATGCACTCGATGATATCGTGCTGGCAGGGATAATGGTCTCGTTCTGGATTGTCGCAATGATACCGCGTTGATTGGAAGAGGTGATGAGAGTCCCGAGAGCGGATTTGAGCTCTTGGGAAGCTGTTGCCCGTTGTTAGTGGGGTCGCTGAGGGGCATATGCTCAGAGAGGGGTACCTGAGATGCCGGACTGCATCTTTGTAAAACTCTATCAATTGCACGATTCTGAAATGGCGGGGTATTCGAATGATTGCAGTGGTGTGTCGGCAAATTGACAGTTTTGTATGTTTACGCTGACGTAGAATGGGGTTGCATACGTGGGTGTGGGGCAGGCGGGCTGGACGGCTGATGTACTTGGCAGTCCCTGCTTTTACCGTCCCGTCTTGTACCTGGCGATTATGAATACGGACCGAATGTTTTTTGAAATACTATTACTATTCACTGTTCAGATATAGCCGATGCATTGGTGTATGTTATGGAGGATGGTATGAATACTTGTCCTTGCCCAAAATCTGCGCCATCTAGCGACTCCCTACTCTTCGTACTGGCCACCTGGGAGCATATCCCGCCCTCTCTCCAAAACACCCTTGAGGTATTCGTAGACAGTGAATGTGACAGCCTGGCCGGGAGCGACTCGCATGACGCGCGGTGTGATACCCTTGTAAAAGCTTCTTATGCCTTCTTGCTTCCACATATCGCTACAAGAACTGTCAACCACTATCCATAGTCTGTACCTGTCGAATGACTTACTTTGCAATGACCGTGATGCGCTGGATAGCGCTCTGGCCAGCTTCAGCAGGCGTTTTTTGCAATCTCGTCTTGATGGTGTCGATTGGCGCATTCGTAAACGGCCCAACGGCACCACTGATCAGTCCGATTAAGCTCGTCTCGTAGCCGGGTAGATCATTGGTGCCATGGTACTTCTGCAATTGCGCCCTGAGCTCTGAGTATGCTGTGAAGTTTGCAGCTTGGTTCGTTCCCTGGCGTAGAGCAGTAAGCGAGACACCTCGCCATAATGCGCCTGCACCTTCTTCCTTCAGAACAGTATACATGGCATGGGCGGCGTTTCGGTACTTGGGAATATCGAGCGGATCCGCCATGGAGTGGTGCTGTGCTTGGAGACGGATCTTCACCACTTCCATGGGAGTAACGACGAAGACAGCTTCTGTAATTCCGGCAGCCAGACCAGCTATACGCCGTCAGTTCTTGGTCATACTTCAGCAGGGGAGTAGAGGGTGAATGCATTGCGCGTTTGGGAATGTGAAAACTTACACATGAATGTTGACTTCGACGTGACCTTGCCATCCTTGTCCGCCAACAATTGCTTGTACCATTCGTAGCTGGTGAAGCGTATGGCCATCTTCGGGACGATTCCCGTCAGAACAGCACCTAACCCCTTATATAGGCCCAGAGCTGTTTCTCTCTTCACAATTTCGGTACCGGTAGTGATAAAGCCACGCTTCTTCGCCTGCAGTGTTGTATCAGTATTCGCCTCAAGTGGTGCGCTGGTCGCGGCGCAAAGTTGAAGTGGGACGCACACCTGGCGCGCGAGCGCGTCTCGACAGTTGCATTCGGACTTTGATGGTATCTAAAGCTGGGTCAGACCTCTTGCGCGAAAACTATCTTTCATGCAAAAGGATCACTTACCCAGAGGATGGCAAACAAGCGCCTCCATCATACCAGCACCGCCTCCAGCTGCGCAAACATGTCAGCTCTTGCCAATGGAGTCGCCCACCTCCAACTCCAACATTCCATAGCTTACCGATCAGATTGGTGGCCGCCGACGCAGGCTTCTTGCCCCCAGGCCCTTGTACCGACTTCGCAGACATGTTGTATGGTATTGATGTTTACTTGCGCTCAAAGGAAAGCTGTAGGTGTGCGCAATAGGTCCAAAGGGTATCCAAGATCCAAGCACGTGGGGCTACACGGAGCTACGAATCTGGAGAAGCGAGCTGAGCCGTACCCAAAGTTTTGAGAAGGAAGCCGCAACGCGTTCGGAGAGCCTCGGCTGGTAAGCTTAAAAATGACAAGGGAAAAGAAAGAGGTATCCGAGAGCAAGAGCCGTCAGATTGGGGTATCAGGAAAGCAAGAGCAAGAAACAGGGACAAAGAGCACGAAGTGTGAGTCGAGTAGAAGAGCGCAAGGAAATTCGTCAGTCATATTCTTACCATCGCTGATCAGAAGCTACCCGCGGGTGTGAGGACGAATACTCATTTGCTCCGCCAGCCTCGGCCCTTGCGTGAGCCCAGGCCGGCTGTCTTAGTTCAGACTGGTACGCGTTCTTGTCTGGCATGACCTAGCCTGGCGAACTAATGGGGTTGCTTGGCATACCCCGGATTCCCTTTGGGTGGACGAGCGGAAGTTACGATGTGCTGATGTCGTTCAGCCGGGGATCGGCTCAAGCAATTACGTTGCCGAGCATAAGGTTCTCCATTTTCCCAAGCAATTGGCGGTTCATCATGACTTTCCTGGGTTGATAGTACACCAGAACCTGGACATATGACTGATTTCGGATTTCGCGTGTTTCCGGGCTGATGCGCTTTCACGAGCTCGCGTGCATGGCGGTTGGGTGGTGGATGAGGGGTGAATGATCGACATGTGAAAGTGTGGGAGTATGACGTTTGAGGGGCAGCCGGGAATGTTCCGGTGCAGCGCTGTGCTTCCCGAAAGCGGCCGATAATGCACGTGCGCGAGGATACCTCGGAACATGGCGAGTGTGTACAGTGGTGGAGACTGTCATGAGCAGGCAGCTAGGCGCCGACAACCAAAAACGAAGATGGAAATGGGTATATTCTTGCTACATGACCGAAAACACCCCCATACCAAACCAACACCCTCAAAGAAACTTGACCTCGTTGAACAAGCTCGCCCTGACCTGCATCAGTGCCACCAGCTCTAGTACAAAGTTCTGCAGAATCACTACATTCGTGATGATGTGTAGCAGACTTGCTTCTCGGATGTCATCTTCCTCCGTCTGTTCAGCGCCGTCCATCGCACCATCAGACGACTCCTTTGGTGGCGGTTGGAATTTCGACAACATGACTTCGACTTCCTTTGATCCAGCCGGCCGCCGGAACTGAATGCGTCTCTTCCCAAACTGGCTCATCCTGATTTGTGCTACGCTGGCATCCACGTCCGACATGAGTGAAGGCTGTGGGTTGCTGACGTTTTGCACCGAGAGAGGAGATGCGGCTCGAGCAGGAGAGCCAACGAGTGTCTGGCCACCGTATCTAGAAGGTCCAGGAGATGCTGTTGGTGTGTTTCTGGACCCTGCAAGCGCTTCTTTCCTTCCTCTGGGAGACTGTGCTCGTGAAGGTGCCTTTGGCTGGTTCAGTACATGCTTTGGTATCTGTGGCGTCCATGATCCTACAGGTATTTCAGATGGAGCTCTGGCTGGCCTGGTTTGGGGCGTAGACATCTTTGACTCCTCTACGATGTCTTGGTGGAAGCGGAAAGCGTGTTTGCGATTAGCGACATGCTCGTCCCAATCTTTGATGTCGCTCCTGAGAGCATCGACTTGAGCCTGAAGCTGCTGCAGGCATGCGAATATCTGAGGTGTCGCCGATGCATTCCAACTAGGAAGTCTTTCGGCCTTGAACATGCCTCGCAGGTTGTCATTCGTGAACGGTTCGGGCTCGGCACCGTCGTTCTCGAAGTGGTAGTCTGCAGGGTCGACAGACAGCCATCCTTCCAAGCGTAGCTGGGAGCACGTTCCGAGCGTGATAATTGCCTCGGTAAGTGCCAGATTCGTCTCAACATCGTTCGTGAGAAAGCTCAGTAACAAATCAATGAGGGTCTGGAACAGTGGGTCCTCGGGAACGAGTAGGTGTGGGTCAACATCCCGAGCCGAGGCTTCAGCTGAGTCGAAATAGCCTTGGTTCTTTGCAGAAGTGGCAGGTATACCAATCGTCTTCAACGAGCAGGGATGTGATTCGAGTGAGCTCAGTACGTCCTTCAGGTAGCTGTCGTAAGCTTCATCGACGCCTTCGAGACCAGCGAGGTCAACGGCGATGTTGAGATATAATTCAAGTTCTTTATTCAGAGACCCGACTGTCCTATGATGCTCCTTGTGGTGAAGGTTCATCACCTTGACCAGAGAACCCAGGGCGTATCCGTGGCTTTTACTCATTATGACGGTTGTCAACTTGAGCGCGGCGATGACTGTTTGCGGGTTTCGTGACGCCGTGCTACCTAGCACGAGATCGACCAGATTGAAGAGCGACGGGTTGAGCTTGTCCTCGTCTTTGTCGGTAGCGCTAAGAAGCATGAGCGATTGACGTCGCTTGACAGCTGCGGGTGAACGAGGTGTTGTCGAAGCCGTGTAGTCGAGTAGCGCGAGTAGATACTGCAGCATCATATGCACAAGTTCTGGTTGGTCCAGAGCGTCAAGTATGTGACGGAGGTACGTGAGTACAGCGACAGAAGAGCCACCATCGGCATCGGACGATTCTAGCAGCGAAGGATACCTGCGAGACGTTAGCTGAGTGTATACTGGCTGGGGACATTAGGAACGCACAAGAGCTGCTGGAGGAAGAGGGCCTGGAAGTGATCGATCAATGTGACCCTGACGTCTACCGATCTGCAATGCTCTAGCACGTCCTGCCAGAAGGCGAGGTAAGACAGGAACGTAAGAAGATGGCTCTGAAAATCGGCACCGAAAAAGTTCTCCGCTTGCAGATTGGGCTGCATGTCGGTGTAGTCGGAGAGGGACAAGATGAGAGGCAGTTCATGGGGAGGATGGAGGATTGATAGCTTTCTAGATGATGTTAGTATGGCTGAAGAAGCAAAGGGCGGGTTGCGTGCCTGCTCATCTGGCTGTATAGTGCGCCCAGCCCCGTCGCCATGAGGGTAGGGAGATCGCTGTTCACTATCCACTGCTCGAGATCCATGGACCTAGAGGCAGACTCGAAAATGTACAGCAGCCCAGTGCGCGCAAAGTCTCCAATACGGCCTTCGTGATGGACATGGTCGATGAGCTGGTAGCATAGTGGGAAGTCCTCCTTTTGCGTGATGCCTGCAAAATCCGTCTTTTGAGTGAGTAGCCGGCCTTCGCTATCGGCGGATGTCGTGGTGAACCAAACGTGCAGGATCTCTGGCTGTAGCCTGATCTTGGCCGCGATACCGAACAACAGCTCCACGATATCAGCCTCGATGTCCTCGCCAATGCCGATGCTGCCTGATCCAATGGTGCGGTCGATGAAGTTCATCAGAGACGCAGCGAAGACGTCATTCTCGAGAAAGTCCTCTTCTTCACTATCGATGAGGGCATTGTAGAATGCGACGGCGTCCCTGACGGTGCCTTCGTCGTGTGCGGTAGCTGCTATCTTGGATACGGCCGTGTATATCTGCTGGGCGGCGGCAAATTGGAGGCACATGTGCGGTGCGGGCGATCGGGACTCATCGCTGAGGATCGCGGTCAGGGCCTGGAAGCCGCGGCGGATGTTACCCAGGGCTTCGCGGTCGCTTGCGAGGTTGATCGACTTTTGCCATGTTTGCTGCTGCCTGTCAGCTATCGCACATGATGCTGGGGGACAGTGTCTGCATACCAGTACTTGGTTGTACCGCTGTCGGAAGCGTGCCAGCCGCTGCTGCGGGTTGTTTGGCGCGGCCTGCTTCTTCTTCTGGGACGAGCCGCCAAGTAGCCTCACCCACTGTAGCTTGTCAGCTTCAATATCACCATCCCTTTGCTGACCATACGCACGAAGTCCATTTGATCTCTCAATCACCCCGCATTTGGGCGTACGTGGGGGGCAAGGGTTGAAAGGAGTGATGTCGACGCGGAGCGCGCCGTGATGGTGGAGCGAGCTCAAAACCAATCGCCTTGCATCCTTCTCCGCAGGCTATCAACCACCATGATTTTTTCTTGCCAACCTCCACCATTCAAGTCTGCATGCATATCTTTCTGCTTGCGATTGATTCATTGCTAGCATTCCTACTGAATTCGAGTCTTTCTCCACACTTGCGCGGGTGGATCAGGGTACACGTGTCGCAAGCCAGCACAGAAGTCAGGACGGACCGTTGTCGACCGGACTGTGCTCATGGAAATTTTAACGAGCATGGAGCACTTCTGTTCCCATGCAGATCAAGCCCACTCATTGAATGCCATATGGTCCAGGGTCGAAAATGATAATGTATTAAGGTCTACAGCGCTGAAATAACAAACATAGGAGATGGATATAAGACTAGACACCACCAGCATCTACAAAAAAGTACCTTCTTTCGCCCTTGCTCAAATGGCAGCCTCCTCTTTCGACCATTTGACCTCCTTCCTGACATTATCGCCAGTCAATGTCGGCAACCCACTCATACCGAGCATGAAATCCCTCCCCTTGAGCACCCAAACGAAGAAACTGGGCACTTTCCAGCCCATCATCGCGCCCACACCACCTCCACTTCCGATCGGGACAATCATCGATTCCCTTGTGTCGGCCTTGAACTCCCTGTCTTTGCCCTTGGGCTTCTGATCAGGGAGCATGGAGTCGAAGGACAGTAAATCGCGCTTGAGATTGATGGCGAGAACGGGTAGGCCTTGAATGATGTCCCAGAAGTTGTTACGCGAATAGGACGCGATATCGCCAAAAGCGTAGACGCGGGGCCCTGCTTCATCCACGCGAAGGGTGGAGTTGGTGAGTAGGTAGCCCTTGTCGTTGAGAAGCTGTTCAGGAATCCATGACGAGTTCGGCTGGACGCCATGCGCAGGGACGTAGAGGTCTGCTTCGAGTCTATCGCCGTTCTTGAGCGTCAGCGCTGTACGACCGTCCTTTGTCGACGAGGACTCGGTCACACGTGTGTTGTAGATAATCTTCACGCCGAGAGCGCTGAGCTTGCGCTCTGCCGCTTTGGCAATGGCGGGTCGGAGGCCGGGCAGAAGCTTTTCGCCAGACGTAATCAGGGTGACTTCGGTCTTGGGCTCCACCTTGCTGAACCACCCCGGCTTGCCATTGCGATGCTCAGCGACTTCACCGGCAAACTCCACGGCTGTAGGTCCACCACCAACAATCACGATCTTCTTGGCCGAAGCGACCATTTCGTTCGTGGAGCCAATCGAGTCCAGAGTGCTTTGCGCATCTGCGCTCATGGAAAAGGCGGAATAATAGGTGCTGCTACCTGTCGCGACAATGAGGGCGTGGTAAGTCAAAGCTTCGTCCTCATGTCCCTTGTTGCTGCGATATAGGACTCGTCGCGTTGAGGTTTCCAGCCCGGTCGCTGAAGCCTCGATAAAGGTGAAATCATCCTGTGAGTATTGCTTGAAGCCTTCGTGTAGATCGAGCATGATTTTCTCCGACGCCATACGGCTGGTTGAGGCTGCTACCCTGGGCGATGCGACGCGGAAGTACCAGTGCGATGCTGGCGAGATGTTGTAGACATGGTATTTGGCGTCGTTCTTGGCCTTGAGAGCAGGCAGTATGTGTTTGAGGATGTAGTGAGTTGCTTGAAGACCAGCACCTGAGGCGCCGAGCACAACGATATTGCGTTGTTCGGACATTGCAATCTGGGGATGTGGTGTGGTGGTGTGTTGTTGCGTGAGATAGAATGGCAATGCTGAAGTTCGAGCCCAAAGGGATACAATGAGTATCTGAATGAAGAAGTTCTTGTGTATAGAGTAGTGAATGGATTGAAAGATGAGGATGCTAAGCTCTAAATATACTTCCAAGGTTCCTACCTTCACCCGCCCGGAAGACCGACGACATGAACTACGGACCAAAACATCACATACCCCTGACTATAGATTACCAGTCCCAGGTTGAAATTTAGCCACATCAGGGCAAAGTTTGAAAAGAATGCCATACTTGCGTCCGTAATTGCGTCGCGACAACAGAAAGTGAGGTTTGTAATACACAAAGGGCCGACCATCGACCGGATGCGCAGAAAACCGAAGGATCCGTCTTCGTAAGCACGCTACCAGGCCGCCACCAGCCTTCATTGGCTGGGCTCCCTAAGCAGAATGCCGCGCAACGGCACTGGGCAAAGAACCGCTTGCTCACAAAGAAAACGATTCGAATGCCATCACCAGTCATCCACGATGTCTACCACGTGAACCAGCGCAAACTGCGCCGCCACAACGAACACTATCCTCCCCAGAATGTCGCACGAAATCTTAACGTGGATAGCCTGAGTCAGACTCTGCGCGCGCAATGTCCCCCTGTAGAGCGCAGCTTTGAGTGCGGAATTATTCCACGGAATGGGCGCATGCACCCAAGTCGGTCTCACCAATCAAGTATCTTCTTACCACTAGTTGCTATCGTCATCATCGTCTTCTTCTTCACTACTCTCATCGCTCTCCAGATCGTCACTATCGAACTCGCTGTCATCATCGTCTTCTCCCTCTACCAGCCCGTTTCCTCCGTGCGCGTCGTTCATATGCTGGTACGCTGCTTCGCTCTGCGGAAAGACCTTGATGCACACCCAACACATGTGGCCATGACATCCACTGCACTCGACATGATTACATCCGTCGACTTTCTCAATGAGTGTCGCGCATTTAGGGCACTCTTTTGTGCCAGCCGTGACCTTGTAGGCGTCTAATAGTTTCTCGTTGTGCTTGTTCTTTTGGAGATGCGACTCGTACTCCGTGCAGATCCAGCCGACGTGCGGCTCGGCATGGCACAAGGTACACGTCTGCGTCAGGCATGTAGGGCAGGTGAATATCTCATAAGATCCGTTATGGAGGTATACAGACTTGCAGTCGGGCGTGCGGCAGTTGCGGTAAATATCGGGAAAGGATCGGATGTGATATGTCAAAGAGGCTTTCAGCAACGCATCGATCATTGTTCCTGTGGCATATTTGCGGAGGTCTGCAACGGCTATGGGTTGCTCGCAGCTCTCGTGCCAGCAGATCAACGGGAAGTGGTTGCTCGTAAGGTCAGACGATGCCACTCGTAGTTGATGGTCAAAACACTCTCTGCATGAGACATGGCCACATGTTGAGAACTTGATGTCGCTAGTTGCATCGCCGCACTGAGGGCAAATAGGGTGATTCTTCTTGTTCGCCGAAGGTGGTAGTGGTAGATCCAAATCGAAAGTAACGAGCCAGGCAATGTCGAGTGGACAATGCAAGACTAATGTCTTTTTGAGAATATCGAGGCTGACGTTCGACTTCCCGAGCTTCTCCTGTGCTCTAGAGAATTGGTCGGACACGAGGAGCCTCCTGAAACTTTTCAAGTCGAACTGTATTGTATGCGTCTCTTTCCGGGCGCTCAACAGGGCAACTTTCTCTACGAGTTCGCGCTCGACAGACTTCGTGTGTAAGTTATCTTCTTCTGGGTCGTAAATGCGTATACGACGTTGTAGTTTGTCGCTCATGATTATCACGCCTATATCTCGTGCAAGATGCTGTAGCCACACAACACCTGGGGCGGTGGCGAAGAAGTCGTGCCATATCTCGTACTGTGTAGCATTACCGCCTAAGCTTGCTGTCGCGACTCGTCCAGCATATATGGCCTCCAGTATTCTTTTCGCATCAACAACCCTCTCCTGGTCTGTTCCTGACAAACGCAGTGTTACCATACCATCTCTAGGATCCTCCCAAGTTATTTTTGCTTCCGGTATCTGTGATACGATCTCTTCGACATCGAGCAAGACAGCGTCGGAGAGCTCTTTTGGTGCGGTGAAGTATACAGTGTAAACTATGCGCACCTCGACGTCCTGGTTACCGTTAAAGTGTTTCAAGGCTGCAAGTGCATGTTCCGGTTGATAGAAACCCGCGATGGTGTTCGTATGCCAACGTCCATGTATGGTAGAATGAGGCCTATGGCAGAACCGCAGTGGCCCAGCCACTGATTGAAGCACCCCTTTCATCATTGATCGCCCGAGTTCCTTGCTTGGGCGCCATGATAGTAGTATCGTGTTGGTATCGGCTTTGATCGAAAGCTTGTTTGTGACACGAATGCTGGGGTTCAGATTGAACCCCGAAAGCACACATCCAGCCAGAAAGTCGGCATTTCCACCCTCGATATGCCGGTGAATATCGGAATCAGTCATGGTTGGGCTTCGAGCGTTTAAAGCCTGATGGGCTCACTTCGCCTCCAGGCGACGTTCAGATCGTTGTTCACCACGTCAGCACTAACGAGGCATGCTCGAACAACCTTTGAAGCAGGTTGAGAGGTCTTATCTCGGCCTTCGTTGTCAGCTGACGGGTTGTAGGGGATTTAGGTTTGCCGTTCATGTAGATAGTGTGTTATCGCAAGCTACATGCAACCTCGCGCTAGATTAACTCTATACCGTCGGAGGGGGCGAAATTCTCCTGAAAAAAGGAGGGATGACCGTATGATAAGTTCAGTCTTGCAGGCGGATTGTGGACTACTAACAGAGTGTCTAAATTTGTTAATGAGGGGGCAATCGCGAAGCTGAGGCAGGGGAACAGGGTTCCCACTAATCATGCACTAGTTTCGGATATAGCCTAGCGTGAGCGCGTACAGTCTGCGGTTCACCCGACCCAGTACCAGGACGCGCGAACTCATGCCCAACGGCCCCATGTGCCATATGGACTACAGGTACCAATACGATGGACCGGTTATGGGGTTCTATCGAATGGAAATGAGATGTTAGCGTTTCGTATCGCACGGCGATCAAGCACCCTATCACGAGATTGCACTGTCGCCAAGCTATAGGGAAGGGTCAATGATTTCTCGCAACGCCAGAGAATACGACATCTTTGATTGTGCCCTCCATAGCCTCCATTGTTTACCCCAGTACAGGTACAATTTATCAAGGAAAAGTGAGAAAGCCTCAATGCGCTTGTACAACATTGTAAAATGTATTCGGACCAAATGAAAACTGCACATTGTGTAACGAATAACGTGCACAGTCATCCAGCCCCATACGTGTCGAGATCCACCAAATGATCAAGATCAGGAGACCAGACTGTATCAGGGTCATATTTGACATCAGTCGATTCGCTTTCCCAGCTCGGCAAAGGTGCGTGCAGTGATTCTGCTGAACCGACCATGTTCTGCGTGATATCCATGGGCTGCTGATCGGGGAACATATTGAATGCAGACTGGTAGTTAGGTGCTGACTGATAGCTACCGCTGCTGTTCGACTGGATGTACCCTGTAGCAAGATGCGGAAGGCCAGATGGGGAGTCGTAGGACATCGGCCCGCTCAAATCGTGTCGGGGTGTCGGTCCGTTAGAACAAGAGTCTAGCGATGCAGTTTGCGGCACAGTGTACAGCGCACGCGAATTATCGGGTGCATGATCTTTCTGGTATTCTGTGTAGTCAAGCGCTAGTTTTGCATCGGATCCGGCCAGCTCCTCGATCGCGCTTTGGCCGGATGCCACTGCGTTCATGACGGGTTTGTTCCCGAGTACAGAACTCATACCGCAATATCCCTCATCTTCTGTCCCCCTGGTGAAGCTCATACGCGTGGTGGGTGAGTTTGCGAGTTGGCTGTGTTCCGTCGTGTTATATTCTCCAGGGCCAAAGGTAAGGTTGACAGACCTTGAACCCTTGACTGGCCATTTCAATTCCTTGCATTGCTCAGCTGCAGCAAAAGCGATAGCTTCATGCCACACTTCCGGGTAACGATTACATATATACCACCAAAAGGCAAGGTCGGACGTGGCGGAGCCTGAACAATTTCCAGAATCTTCTTCCTCGGCCAAGGGCGAAGGTATGTCGGCTTCGTCTACCTCGGGGAAAAGAACTCGGAAGACAACCTTCCACTTCTCCAGTATAGAAGTGCATCGAGTATAGGCTTTCGTCTTGAATTGAAGTTTTTCCTTGTGCATTTCCCACTCAATCGGGTGTTTTGTCTTGATATGGTCTCTGCGACTAGATTCATCTCCCAACTTCGCATGTGGGTTGCAGAAAGACTTACTTCAACTTCCCCAGTTCACTAAAGCCTTTGCCCCTGCACGCGTATGTGCGATACTCCCTCGGAAATCTCTTACAGAAGGGACATGCAACGCGAATTTCCACCTTCCTTTCATTACTTACCCTGCTTTTGACACCAACACCATTATCCTTCGATCGCCCATGACCATCCTTTTCAACCCGCTTCCACCTCGTGGCGCGCGTTTCGGTTCGCATGTGACCTAACGAAGCAGACTGGCTACCACATACTACGTTATGCTGCGATGCAAACGTCGCGTCCATTTCCATGCTCTCGACGTGTGCGTCTTCGTTCGATACGGACAGATCGACGTTGGTCTGAGGGATAATGGGGGTGGAACGATCGACTCGCGTACTTCGACTACGCATAGTGCTGTATGCCTCAACGTTAAGGAGATGACGATAGAAGTAACGTTACGCAGGAATTAGTGTAAGATTCGTCGAGTTGTTAGCTGATACTTACCGAAAATCTGCTTCCTTCGGATCAGCTAAGATCGATTCCAAAGTGCATTAAATTTACATGGGGTTAATCCGTAGAACAATAGTACCATTGAGGGTTTATTCATTGAGTTCCGGGACAGTCGAAGACCGTCAGATATAGGCAAGCAACCGAAGACATCTCCATCTCTCTGCGTCATCGACCTCTGATCTTCCCGCTTTCTCGACGGGACGTCTTCGGTTGCCTTCCTTCGTCGCTGTTGGTTTACAACCAAATCACTGAGATCACTGAGAACATTGCGAGGAGCTAGATTACCCGGTAGTAAGAACCGGTCCAGGCTATGCGAAGTTGCATTGGAATGCGACTGCGTGCAAGAAACACCGGAAGTTCCGAAACTCCAAGGGAGGATAATACCAATACACCAGCGGAGTGTGACGGTCTTCAGGCTACCTAGGTACTTTGAGGGGAAAAGAGTGGGCCGTGCAGGGTAGGAGAGGGCAGTGGTGGATCCACGAGGCGATGCGACGGATATGGGGTAGAGATGGGGATATAGATGGGGATATATATGGGGGCAAACTCACATTGAATGCCAAATGACAGCGTAACTCGGAAGGGTGTGGGTTCGGTTGGGCTTTCTGATAAGCAGTCAGTAAAGGGGCTGCACGAGCCAACCCAGAGCGAAATTGAACCGACGTACTTGACTTTACGAACGCGTCCCAGCTGTGAAACTTCCAGACTGGTTGATATAAAGGTGTATGCTGTGTTCGTTAGTGAGCAGAGTTGGGTCTAAAAACCGCAGTCTACGCGGGAGGTGGCGGCTTTTTTTATACACCTGGAGAGATATACTGTTCGCATCTTTCCCTCATCAAGCCGAGATCAAGCAAGGGGTGGAACTTGGGCTGCACCAACATTTGTTAGTCGGATAAAAAAGAATGCAGAGCCCATCCTGCAAGATGCTGCTGCCTCCCAAGGAGGTCAAAGCTCAGCTAGGTACAGTCAGGTCGATCGATGCTTCTGCGATGTGGTGCGAATGCTGGGGTTATAGCCAATGAACAAGAAGCGACTCCGCTTGCTACTCGGGCTTGATTGGGCAGCCACGCAGCCCTGTTACCCTCGCAGAGCTTCGATAGGAATATAAGTCGTTTTTTCATTGCTAGGTTTCAAGGTTAAAAGTGGGCTGATAATGCACGGCGAATGCTATGCAATGCGACCGAGCCATGTCATTCTTTACACTAGCAGCCTGTCACGCCGATTTATTGGAAATATGACATCCTGCATACTCGTCTTGAGATTAATCCTAAGTGGGACGGAGACGGTAGTAGGACTTGGATAGTTTCCGAGAGCGTTGGAAATTTCCGCGGAACCGCACGCATTTGCACACCAGGAACTAGGTATCACGGATATATTGAACCTGACCGGATCAGCGCAGAGAAGAATGCTCCGAAGACTCCGGCGAAAGAGTTTCGGGGCTAACGTTGACGTATTACTATTGGCATAGTGACGGTGTGACTCCCAGTATTCCATTAGGCACCAAAAAGAAAGTTGAAGGAGGCATTCCCAGCTTACAGAGTCTACGAAATAGAGTATCACAAGGGAAAAAACATGTCCTGTGTAGCCACCGTAGCAAGTTGCTCAACCAGATCCTTAGCAGTAATTTGACCATTTCGTTCGGCGAGCTCAGAGGCTCTCCGGACTTGTTCTCCACCATCCGACACCAGATCAACACTTTTGTGAAAGAGTAAGAGAAGCATTTCCATTCGTCCATTCTCTGCCGCGAATTCGAATGCAGTCTTGCCGATATATCTGCTGCCCGGCGCGTTGATGTTTGCGCCGTGTTCTAGAAGCATTTCTGCAATGCAGACGGACCCAGACTTGGCAGCAAACTGGAGCGCATTACCTCCTTCTAAGATACACGGCAGTGCGTTGACGTCGACTCCCTCTTCGAGGAGGTATTGAACAATCTCAAAGTGGCCCAACTCAACGGCGAGCTGCAGCGACGTGTGCGTAATTCCTAGAGTTGCACTGAATGCTAGGTTCGCTCCGGCGCTATGCACAAGCTTTACCATTGGAAGACTACCAGTGAATATCGCCTGCGATATGGCATTCCATCTGCCACTGTGTCATTCGGATTGTCGCCTGCATTCAATAGGACACGGGCAATGTTGACACAGCAGGTACTTATTCTTTCTCCCAATAGGGATGGTGGACTTTCTTGCCTGTAGAACTTTTTATCCCACGACAACATCATGTCATTCATATCTGCATGTCCCGCAAGCGCTTTAATGACCTCAATATCTCTGTCCTGGATTGCTTTGCGCATTGCTGATAAAGCGAAGTATTTGTTGCCAACAGGATAACGATGGGAAAAGGCAGAAAGTATGGCGCTTGTCATTTGTTTTGAACGCTTTATAGTGGCAGAAAGCGCGGCAGGATCGTTCGAATCAGCCCCGCGATTTAGTAGGTCGTGGATAGAAGCCTCGTTACCGCAATGGATAGCCTCCGACAAGGGAGAGCTACCTTCTCCAGGTGGACGTGTGTTGATATCCGCCCCATTCTCAATAAGTAGCCGAATAATTTGGCGATTTTCCTTCTTCATGGCCTCTGAAAGAGGCGATAAAGAAACCTGACGGTCTGCAAAAGCCGATATTTTAATGAATTCTTGGTCAACTTGAGACTCGTTTATCATTGCTCCGGAATCGATCAGCTTATTCAGACCACTCAAATTCTCCCATCTTGTGGCAAGATAAATCAGCCCAACACTAGCAGTGACAGGAGCCACTGCATCCAGGAGAAGACTGACAAGTCGATCGTTGCGTGTCAGGATCGCTGATGCGATGCTATTCCAGTTAGGCTTCATTGCAGCTGCCATCAAAAGTTCGACGATATTCTCGTGACTGCCTAGATTTGCGATGGCAATCGATTTCTGTTCCGCTGGTATGCCAGTGGGAAACGACCTAAACTGGTGAAGAAGCAAACGAACCGTTCCCTCATCGCCTGATTCAGCCCCTGCATGAAGGGATATTGTGAGACGCTCCGGAGTACCAGCTATGTCAAGGGCGCCATAATCAATAAGCCTTCTGGTTGTTGCTCTGTGCCCCCATCTGATGGCTTCAGCAAGCGGCGTTGTTGTATGTCTGATGACTGAAAAACCTTGCAGTAAGCAAGGGTCAACAACTGGAGGAAGTTTGCCGGCATAGGGTTTGTACCGATGGCTCTGACTATATGTGCGACGAATATCCACACCTGCTTCGATACACTTGATAACCAAGGTTTCTTTATTGCCACGTACTGCCTTGCACAAGCATTGTGTGCTAGATAACATCCTAACTCCAGAAGATAGTCGACTAGACTGACATAGCCACTATACGATGCGGACGTAAGAGAATACTAAAGCGATTCTTTCATTTCAGCAATAAGATTTGGTTCAAAAAAGCTATGACCCTGGCACATAGTCTTGACTACAGCGGTCGCACGACCATGGTCAGGGAATCCTGTAGCGTAAAACAAAGCATTGTTTATGTCTTCCGGTTTATTGAACCTCCTTTGGGTGATAGGAAGCTGGGAATGGCGTATATAAACGTCTACGAGTTGTTCATATCTCCAGAAACCTTTTTGAGACAGGATGTAGCGGTCCATTGTGCTTCTAACGCTCAAGAGGCATTGCAGAATACTGCACGTGTCTCTCTTCGTATTCGTATCCTCATTGATGTTTTCGTCATCGTCCCAAAGCAGTTCTCATGCCGGAGTAGCCTCGGGAGCCTCAATCTTCGGTTTGTTTGGATCAGCACCTCGGCTTAAGAGCTCTTTCACAATCTCTAATCGTCGGAACCTGTATGCTAAGCCGAGGGGGGTGAATGAAGAACCACCAAAGCGACAAGTCACCAGATTGGCGTCAAGACCTCTATTCGAAAGTGCGTTCACGAGATCTGGCACGTTGGACTTAATGGCGATGGTCAAGAGACTTTGCTGAAGTGATGCCGCATATGGATGTGGCAGCGCGTTCAAGATGTCCTCCATCTGAGGAAGAGAGAACATCTTCACTTGCTCGAAGATGGTGTCGAACGCTGCGTAATCAGAGCTAGCGAAGTTGTTCATGAGAAGAAACAATCTCTGCTTCAGTATGATGACATCTGCGGAGGATCTCTGGAGTTCTTGGCCTGTCGCGCTTGGGAGTAAATGCGTCGTCCGGTTAAATGAAGAGGTAGCAATTGACTGGATCGTCCGGAAGACGCCCCTGAATTCGCGGAACAAGGGCCGATTGAGGTTTCCGAACAGTGAAGTGGTGTTGAAAGGTATGAAGTCTCCAGATGATGACATGCGTTCGGTAGATATCTGCTGAAACCTTGATGAATCTGAGAGCACCACATCAGCCTCGGTGTAGAACTGACTAGACGGACTCTATGGCTGCGAGGGCACCCAGGGCCAAGCGTCCACGCTGAATGCAAAATGGGAAACGACGTTGACGATAGAAGGAGCTAGCTGATTGACCAATGATACATCGTAAGGGACGTTGGTAGTGCTTGGTCGAGAAGTATTCAACCCCGGGCGAATATCCAAGCCCCTGCAGGGCTATAAGTGCGTCTCGAAGGCAAAAAGCTTGGTTGCTCTTGGATAGACAAAATTATGGCTTCCGGACCCAAGACTGTTTCCTCTACTTCTTCCTGAACTGGTCGGACTTCAATACCAAGCGGTAACTCTTTGTTTACATCACAGTCTTCACTCCCATTACAAGTCTTGTATCGAGCCGTTTCCTTTTTCACCTTTTCGTCGGAGAGTCTTGTACCATGCGCGTAGACATGGCTGGACAGCCCGTTCCGGTCTTGGCTGCTGATTTTATGGCCTACGATAGGCCATGTTTCTCGAGTTAGTTTCTTCTTGAATCTCCAGCGTATGAACTGAGATTCGTATTGCGGTTTGCTGCGTAAATATCAGCTTGGCCAACGAGTCGGCTTATGAGGGTCTTGATATTTTGCCTTGCGGACAATCCTTCCCGTTTCATAAGTTCAATACCACCGTTCTCTCCCATCAAACTCTTTTTTTCCTCTAGATATAGCTTCCGGATCTTGTCTTTGTGTCTATCCCAGTCTGTATGGGATATCCTGGCATTGTTCGTTCTTGCCATAGCTGTTCCAAGGCTGAGCCGTCATTGCCTCACCGGTCTGCGCTCCCTCACTCTCATTTGCCCGTAGATGATTGCATGCAGAGACGGTAACGCCAATTATGCGGTAAGCAGCACCCTATTTGCATATCGGCCATCTAAGAGGCGGAGATATAAACCAGAATCTGGAATTGGCGTTATGTGTTGGCGGCATTACAGGACAGCCTGCATGTTTATTTTGAGATTAGTCTGAGCTGGAATAGATGCAGTAGTAGTAGTAGTAGTAGTAGTTATGTGTTGGCTGTGGCGGTAATCCCATTCTGTCTTGAAGCTGAGCTGAACTGCGCGTCATCAAATACAGGCGCGCTGCCTTGAAAACCTGGACGACGCGATTGGAGAACCGTGGGACGAACACATGACGTAGGTGAAGCTATGGCGATGTGTGCTTTGGCAAGTCCGATGCGCAAGAAGGGTCAGGCAGCAACGTCTCGGGACCTCGGAATCAGCCTTTCATCATGACAGGTCGCTGCGTAGTTAGATACCAGAATCTGTTTCCGCGGGGCTTTGAACAAGGCCCAACACCAGATTCTGGAAGTCGCATGCCACACTTGTCTCGAGTGCTATATCTATTGACCACTTCACTAGAAAGGCCACAACCAGATTCTGTATTCCAGTTAGGTATGTTAACGATAATGCCGTCCGCACCTACAAACGTGGGTACTTACGCACGCTTCCGTTCCCACCATCTCCTTTCAAGTTTCAGTTAGATTCTCGTCATTCTCGGCTGTTAGCAATAATTCTACATCCCGTCGTTCTGCAGAGTAAGACTCACCAACATGGCCAATTGGTCCCTTGAAGCGCGCATCGGGCCTCCTCACTCTGCTTGTCCATCTCACCATCCCCTTGCTGGTATTCTTTGGTCAACTTACATGCAAGAGATGGTTCCCACGACGACAAAGTAGGGCTGTCGTCATCGTAGCACGTCTAACAATAAACTGATATGTGCTCAGGAAACACGCAAGCGTTGCTTCCTCTCCATAGAGAATCGATCTTCAGAATGATTCCTTTGCCGCGACATCGAGTTCTTTTGGAAAGATCGTGGACAATTTCCACCTACGTATTGGTGTATCAGGCATGAATTATTCCCAGCCTAGACCGGACAAACAGCCTGAGAGATGTCCTTGCGGCGCACCGAATTCCCGAAGTACAACGTCGGGCTAGTCGAGGAGACATCATATTTGCAAATGTGTCTCATATCATAAGCTACGACTCCCTCTTGAAGATTGCAGCCGAGAATAGCTAGAAGATGTCTTCATCAAGAGAACATGCGCGATTATTCGTCGCTAGCATGATCGTTTCTACTTTGTATTGATAAAGATCTCATTCCTTCAACTTCCCCATTTCAAATAAACTCTTCGGTTTACTTCTTTCCTACAAAGCGATCCTTATCCGCCAACACACCCCTCGCCATCTCCAACTGCTCGTCCGTCTGCACAACTAACGTCTTATACTTTGCGCTGTCTGCACTAATGTCCGTAACCACATCCTCAATCTCTGAGCCATTCTTCTTGTCATCAATAGCAAAGCCTAGGCATCGGACGCCTTGCACAACTGCTTCTCTAAGCTTGCCGCCCTTTTCGCCTATCCCTCCCGCGAAAACAAGCGCATCGACCTTGCCGTCCAGCTTTGTGAAGTAAGGAGCAACGTAGTTCAAGATACGATCTACGAAGATGTTGAAAGCAAGCTTGTCCTCATGTCGATCGGAAGAGCTGATTTGGCCGAAATCCGTAGTGCCGGTCAGACTCTTCCATCCACTCTTCTTGTTTAGAATTTCTTCCGCCTGTGTGATGTGAAGCTTCTCACTTGAGCTGTGGGATGGTTTTCCTGCGCTGTGCGTGTAGTGGAACATCAATGATGGGTCGATGGAACCAGAGCGTGTCGCGCCCGGTAGGCCGGCGAGGGGCGTTAATCCCATCGTCGTATCCAGGGACTTGCCGTCCTTAATGCAACATGCGGATGCGCCAGAGCCGAGATGCAGCGCGATGATGTTGACTTGGTCTACCGGCTTCTTGAGGTGCTCGGCCACAGCATTGACGATGAATGAGTAGCTGATTCCGTGGAACCCGTACTTGCGGAGCTTGTTCTTTTGCGCAACTTCCTGATCGATGGGGTACGTACATACGTAGTCGGGAAGCGTGTTGTGGAACGAAGAATCGAAGTATGCGATGTTCTTGGCGTGGGGTAAGGCTTCTGCTACTACCCGAACGATCGTGAGTGCGGGTGTATTGTGAAGTGGCGCTAGATCGGAAAGCTCCTCAATGTGATGGTATGTCTCCTTGTCGATAACCTGACTCCTAGGATAGTCGCCTCCATGCACAACACGATGACAAGTGAATCGGATGTCGTCCGTATGGTTCAGCTCCGTAAGACCTTTATCGTTGGTCAGGTGGTCGAGGATGTATCGGAACCCATCTTCTTGTGACTTGATATTCTCCAACTCTTTGCCTTTGATCTTTTCGTCGCCGCGTTCATATTTCAGTTTTGCGGGTGGCGCAGTCAAGCCTTCAACTGTAGCTTCAGCCAACTGCACTGGTACCAGAGTGTAGTTATCTGGTGTTTTGTACACGGAGATCTTGACACTAGACGAGCCGGCATTGATCGAAAGGATAATTTCTGGCATGGTTGCGGTCTGGGTAAGCGCGTCTAGGTAATCCAGGAGGGCCCTTGGTATCCCGGTTGATAATATCGACTGCAGCCAATGTTTCAGATATCCAGCCGCGACCTCAGGCTCTTCGATAGCGGGATGCAATGACGTCAATCCGATAGAGGTAGGCAAATGCAAAGAGAGACCACGAAAAGCAGCTTTTTCGCAAAAACTAAAAAGAGTATGACCCCAAAATGAAGTTTGTGAAACCTGACAGAAAGATATTGAGTTTCAGATGTTGAGGTTGCAATGCGATGTTGTCACTCTAGCTCAAGGCTATAGCGTCAGGGTCGAATGATCGGAAGTCGCGGAGCTCTAGATCAACAATTTCTTTTTCCCGTCAAAACCTGCACTGTTCCATCTTCCGTCATATTTGCGTTAGCTCTTGAGATGTCTCCGCTGGCCAGACCCCCCATTGCCAAATCTAGTGAGGCGCGTACACTCCACGCGACGCGTCGGGTGTTTGTGAAAGGAAATGGACATGACGTCATCACCAACATCCGCACCACCCCTCCAACAGCCGCGCCTGACCTGTGCTCAGTATGCTGAGCCGCCAACATGAGAAGCATTCTCCATAGGAACGACATATGACGATGGCGAAGAATAGTCTGCTGCTGAGCCTGAGGATTTCCCTCTCGAGAAGTACTGAAAATCCAGCGGAAGCCGTGTCTTCTCAAATTGAAATCCATGAGGACAAATCTCAACCTTTAGTTCGTGAAAGCTGCGAGGATGACTGCGGAGCATCTCATTGTAGTAATATCCATTCAAAACGCCTCTTAATTTCGAAGTATCGAGCCAAAAGGACTGACCCCGCACTGTATGCACACCTGCACCTTCAACTGCGGGGAAGCCAGGAGTAACGTAAAAGCCGCATACACAGGCGACATGTAGTCTTTCGCATAATTTCAACCCAGAATAACCAGAATTCCTCTTCGTCTTAGTACACATCCTTTGAATCCACAGCAAACACAATGACCGAACGACCAAGAACGGCGTATATCACAGGTAAGTCTCCTCCCTTTCTACCCTTCCCAAAATCCAGCAATCCCTCTCACGAAACCTCCCAAACATCCTAACCCACCCCAGGAGGCGCAAGTGGCATAGGCCTAGCCCTAACAACCCATCTCCTCACCCAAAACTACCACATCTTCATCTCCGACCTAACCCTCACCCCAACCCTCTCCTCCCTCCAATCCCAACACAACACCCTGGAAACCACAATCCTGCACTTCCAAACCTGTGACACTTCATCCTGGGAGTCGCAACTAGACGCCTTCCGCGCCGCTCTACGTGTCTTGAACGGCAGACTCGACACCGTCTTCCCCATCGCCGGCATCGGAGAGAAGAAATGGCTTCCGCTGCCGAGTGAAAGCAACGCCATGGCTTCCGATGAGTTTGAGAAGCCGGATCTGGGCGTTGTGGATGTTGATCTCACGGGCGTGTTGTATACGGTTGCGTTGGCTGTGCAGCAGTTTCGGCGGCAGGACGCTGCTGGCTGGGGAAGTGTTCGTGAAGGAGGTGAGGATGGGGAGGAGAAGCTGTTCAGGGGCAAGATTGGGCTTGTAGCTAGTGTGTGTGGGTTCTATTGCGTGCCTAGTCTACCGGTTTATACGGCGGCGAAACATGCGTTGGTTGGGCTGACGCGCTCGTATGGCGTCTTGTTGCGGGATGAGGGGATTACTGTTAATGCTGTCGCGCCGAATGTGGTGCGGACAGGCATTAGTGATAGCAGGTTCTACGACATGTTAGAGGGGGAGGGGCTGTTGACGCCGATGGAGGGGCTGATGGAGGCTTTTGATGAGATGCTGACGAGTGGGGTAAGCGGCAAGGTGTTTGAGTGTGGCCCGAAAGGGGGATGGAAGATGAGGGATGGAGTGGGATACGAAGATTCTCAAAGTGAGAAGGTTTGCGCTTTGTTACTTGAAAGGGCCAGAAAGTTGCATTACGGTGCTTCATAGCTTTTACACGTCACATAGCCCCTGAAACGTCTTACTTTTAACAATTTCTCATTTCTCTACTTCATCTCGAGCATCAGTATAAGCCATGTGCCATAAAGACATCGACTCCACTCGCTCTTTCTTTTATCTATACATGTCCATCCACTCCCTGATCAATGGTACCCATGTGCGCAATTCCCGTAGTAAACATCACAATGAGCCAGCCCATGACAAAGAAAGCCTTTTCAGCCCGCGACCTGGTGTGCATAAAATGACAGGGCAATAACGCAAACGCTTTGGTGTACCGAGATATTCCGTGTGAACTTGAGAAAACCCAACAAAAGAGAAAACGAAAAAAAACTCCAAGCTGATGCGATACCATGCATGTGTCGCGCGTACGAAAAAGAAAGCAATAACGCCGTTCAGATGGGGGAAACACAAAGCGCTCTGCGCGAGCGCATGATTTGGCGCCGCCGAGTAGGGCATTAATGTCATCGAGATGAGGGGACCGCGTGAGAGATGACCGCCGAAGGCCTTTCCCCCTCTTCTTTGTCCCAGTGTTCCATTCATCATTCCTTTGGTGCCGTCGTCTCCCCCCGCATTTAGGTGCAGCTCTCTAGTACCCGGACATGATATGAGCCGACCGGACCCAGAGTCAACACCGTTCTCTCCAGTTAGAGCGAGTGTCTTGTCATGCTTTACTGGTATCCAAAACCGAAACAAAACGAGCTGTCGAAAATGACGGCAACATGTCTAGATCCAAACGACGTCGCTCGGTGAAGGCAGGTTAGCCGCCTTTTCGCTCAGCTGCATTGACGGGCAATGGCTCACCCGTCGCCTTCTGCTCTAGCGCTCTTGGCTTCTTATTCTTCCCCTTCTTACGGGCAGGTTGCTGTTGCCAAGAGTTGGGGCTAGAGCCTCCGCCACTCGACTTGTTCGTACGCTCGTTGCCTTGAGGGTTCTTCTGTTGCTGACCGTTGCGATTTTCCTTTCCATTTCCGTTCGATCCTCCAGTAAGCGATGCGGGGCGATGTTGCTGGTTATTTGGTTTCGCTGGTGCCTTGTGGCCGTTCACAAGCTTGTTGAGATCTGAGGATCGTGTAGCATTAGGAGATGGCGTCCGCTTCTCAAGGACAGGTGACAGCACCGGAACGGTAGCAGACTTGACTTCCTGGGGAAGCGCTCGCTGCACGTTCGTGGTTTCCAAGCTCGGGAGGCCGTTGGTATATGCGGGTGCACCCCACTGATGATGAGATACAGTACGTGTTGGCGATATGTCTTCACTGCGGTCGCTTTGATGCCCGTTTGTAGTGTCGTAATTCACCCAGGCATCACTAAGTGTGGGAAATGGCTGCTGATTTTCGGCTGAGACACGGGAAAGGCCATTAGTGTCCAGTGTTGGATGCCCGTTCATGGATCCGTTGACGATTGGAGGGCCCATGTTCTCTACCGCCTTCTGCCTCTGCATCTCCTGGAGTACTAACTGCTGACGCGCCTGAAGTTGCTGGATTTGGTGTATAGCCTGGTCGTTGGCGAACACGTTGATTGGAGCTTGAGGCAGCGCCTCTGGTGGTGCAGCATCCGTTGCCTCATCTCTGGGTCGGGGCTGGGTTGGAAATGAACCATTGACAATGACCGGACCATTGTCAACATGAATGGGTCGAACAGAGTCAACGCGTGACTTTCGCTGCTCAGGAAGGGCGTCGTTTGGTTGAGTCACACCAGTGGAGTAACTTCGCATATGGCCTCCAAGTGGAGAAGGTGACCGTGTTACCCGCCGCAATGCAGTGTTCAATAGTGGCTTTGTGATCTCTGGTGACACACGTCTACGACGCTGGGCCAGTTCGCTGTAGGATGGAATTGCTGGAACAGCGTAGTCTTGTAATGAGCGCACTGGTTGTGGCTGTGGCTGTTCTGCCACGCAATAGCCCACGTACTCCTTTGGCGAGCTGTTGTCGGAAGAGGAGACAGACTCTTGCTGGGGAACTGCTGCCTTTACTGGGAAGTCCGACGCTCCCTGCGACTTTGAGGGGTCCTGCAAAGATCGCGCGATAGGGTAGCCAGCAAATGCGCTGGGGTCGACGAGCGGTGGCACTGGTGGATATCCCACAATAACAGGCTGCTGCATTGCGTTACGGGGAGGCTGCGAGTGCGAGCGAAGGGAGTTTGTCTCGCTAGCATTCGATGCGCGATGAACGCCTTGATGTACGCCAGGCATACTGTTGCTCAAGGACGGAGAAGAGGGATTTGTTCGGGACCCATCTTGCGACCCGTTTGCATCCGACTGAGACTGGCTGTAAAAACTGGGGTAGTGATACATAAAGCCCTGAGGAAGAGCGCTGGGCGGTATACCACGCTCAGCTAATCGCGGACTTTGGCGTCCATTAACGTAGGGCGACTTTTGCGGAGACCCGTTGGTATTATTCGACGCTCGTCCTTGTGCTTGTGCTTGAGCAACGGCATGGGCATGCATTTGGGCGGCCCGTACTTGGTGTGCTTGTTGAGCGTGTTGCTGCGCCGCCAACTGTGCGCGCAAGGAATTCGACTGCATCTCCAACATCTGGTATTGCTGGTACAATTGGTCATGCAGCTGGTCGTGGATACCTCTGGGGAAGTTGAAGTATTCCGGTCCGCCGCTAGCAGAAACGGGCGGACTGTGGAGAAATGGCGGGCGACCCTGGCTGTAATTCGAGCTGCCAGAGGACCGTCTGCTGCCTCCATGTTGGCCCTTGAGATTAAACCCACCTCTGCCTCCTCGCGAGTTCGGGCCGCCTCGTCCATTGCGATTGGGCACGCTCGATGTAATGATGGCCTTTTGTGATTGTGGCTTTTTGAAAATGGGATTTGGCTTCTCTTCAGGTGGGAACTCGTACTGTTCACAGAGTTTGTCGAGCTGCTGACCGTCTGCGAGAAGGTCGAAGGCGCGGCGAATCTCAAGATGGATACCCCGCCACGCGTAGTCGTCTGCGGAGTTTCCCAAGTTTCGCTCGACGTTGAAGGGCTCCTCGACACAAAGACGGTTGACACCCTCTTTCTGACCTCCACCCGGATGCCAGCCTTTTTCCTCTCTAGGTATGCGCTTGCCCTGTCGTACCGAGATTGTCTCTTTTTCGTAATCGATTTCATGCCCGTATAGCCGGAAGAAATGAAAGAGAAGCTGGCCCAAGCTTTCATGATTCTTCTCTCCGAACCCCCTCAGCTTTCCTACGTCGTCGGCGAAACTCGATAATGAAGGCTGGCCGGTTGTTTCGTCTCGTGCGCGATCGGGGAGCTCATGCAGATTGGGTAAGACGGGCGGATCTCGGGTTTGGAGGAAGTTGAGAATCAAGCATATCCATGTGTACGAGCTGATTGTGCCACCAATTCCTGTGGGACTGTTAGAGGAGAAATGCGGGTCTTTGCAAAGCTCTTACCAGCATCATTCAGGATACGCCGCTTCGTCCAGTACTTGATAATCATGGCGAGTGGGCGTACTCGGTCGTCAAGCTGGATGTAGGTCTTGATCATGCGCGTGTTCTCGATTGCGGCGACGTTGTTCACGTTGATATCGCAAGAGAGCTGCAGCTCGGGATCCCAGACTTTTACTATCCGGACCTTGGCTGCCGGTATACAGACGACACGCTCCATACCATCTGTGGATGTTAGACGCAGCCAGTTGATACAGGACTGGTGACTTACGTTTATCAAGAGCCTCGGCTAGCGAATGCATCTCTTCGAGCCTTTTCATGGGCGTTTGGATGCAAATGTCAACTATCACAATTAGCTCGAACCTTGACATGTAGTGTGACGCTTACCATCGCTCTCGGATGTCCACAACATGTTACCAGAGGATCCGAAGACATGGACCATGATTTTAGTGCCCGGGAATTCGGTTTCCAGTATGCACTGCACCTTCTTCACGAAGCGCTCTCGCGTCTCGGTGTCTTGCTGTCTTGGCACTAACCGGTCGTACAGTTCTCGCATGTCGCCGCTCAACTTGTCCTCTTCGTGAGGGTCCAACGTCTTCTTTGGCTCTTCTTTCGCCTTGTCCAATATCTCGTCTGACTGGTAGGGCATTCGCCTCCTGCCAAGCATACCAACATTGGTTTCGAACTTGCATCCAGAAGAGGCGCGGGCACCTCTAAGCGTCGGCATAGTGCTGTTCGCTTCGGACGATACTGAGCGTGGCGAATGGCTGCCCAGCCCGCCATTTGGAGAGGGGGAGCGTGAGCGGGTGCTGTACTTGCGGGCGGCCTGTAGGGGCGTAGAGGGGACGGAGTTGGAGTGTTGCGAGACGAGCGAGGGGCGCTGGCTTCGTGTCTGCGTCTGCGCCTGCGCCTGCGCGTGGGGGGCAGCGTCGTCTCGTGTGCTCGGCATATTTGGTAGACGGGTTGATGTCATCGTGGGCGCGCTGGTGGGCACGCTGCACTTTGTATCCTTATGCCCATCTGTGGTATCTGTGTGCGCCTGTGCCGTCTTCACGGGAGGCTTCTTGGAGAGCGTACGGCCTGAGTCCCGCTGGGGAGGCGGGCTCAGTGAGTGGGGAGACACAATTACGGCGGGGAAGGGCGTGTGCTCGGCGGATTGATGCACTTCGTCGATGCGCGCGAGCTGCAGGAACGGATGCAGCAGTAGATACGGGGGCACTTGGGCGTACTGGACGTGCGGGTGCAGGTGGTGCACTTGGGGGGCGTGGGCGTAGGCGTAGGCGTAGGCGGGAGAATAAAGGGCGGGGGTGCGCTCTTTGGTCCGGCGGGGGTCGGAATGAATGGGCTGCGGATGGTGAATGTAAAGATACTGCGGGTTGTTGTGGCGGTGGTCGCTCATAAACTTTAGTCGCCGATGGCTATGGGAATGGCGGTACTTGGGGGGAGGGGCTGCCGCGGCGGATGCTAGTCGCAGTGCGGGTGCAGAGCGCCGGGAGAGAAGAGAGGGCTCGTTTGTGCTTCCAGAGCAGGCAAAGACAAAACTATGGAGCGTCTAAGTGCTCACGGTGAGTGTACTCGGGAATTCGGCGGCGAGTGAGGAGCTGGTGCGTGAACCCCCTGGTAATCGGCGCCGTGTGTGGTTCGGCCGGCCAAGCGCTAAACAATGGACATGGACTAGATGCAGGTGCTGCTGGGCGGAGGACGAGGACTGCAGACAACGAGCGAAGCAGTGCAAAAGGGAATCTCGACTGTCTGTGAGGTTATGGTGCAGTATGCATGGGGCATAGCCATTTGGGCCACACCTAACGAGGGATGAACGCACAGGGCTGCGACTAGAGCGTTTTGAGATGGCCGTGTGCCGTCACCTACACCAATTGTCACTGCAGACAGGGGCGCCTTCTCGACGGACAATATCGCTCACGATCCAATATATCCTCTGCTGCATCATGGGCGGCGCGGCGCGCCGTTGCTGCTGCTGCTTGCGAGATTCGCACCTGAATGACTGCACAATACATGTACACGCATGTCACCGTGTTTCCTTTTCTCCACACGCCTACGACATGCCCTGTCAATACCGCCATCACCACAACGTCGTCGGCCATGGCCCTGTTCCCCGCCATCAAAGCACAGATTCAGGGAAAAAAGCACACGCCCGCGCCACCGTCGTTCACTCCAACGCGATTATTGGACCCTCCGCGCGTTACACAGCTCCGTCAGCCGTCATAAGCCCTGGCCGCGCTGACCATGCGGAGCCGGTAACGTGCAACGGGCTTGTATGCTATACTGCCCTCGCCGCTGACTGAGTGGCAGTCTGCCCAGGTGGGTAGGCGGCGAGCTAGCAGAGCTGAAGACTACCCCTTATCGTCTAGGTACGTCACAGGGGACGACGGCTTCTCGTGAGACTCAGATGTAGGGGGCGTCTTGGATCATACGTAGTCAGACCGCCCAGCGCTTTCTCCCTCCCCCGACTATAAACAAGTATTTTTGGGCGCATGAACAGACGCAGGGTCGGCACCAAGGCCGGCATTTCGTAATCAAAGTGCCCATGCTTCCGGTCCCAAGTATAGACTTCTCCTGATGCCAGGTCTCGGACAATCTCGTGTTGCATCCCTCCTCGAATCATGGGAATGTTTTGACACAGTAAATTGGGGCGCAATATGCGGGCAATTGGCTGCGGGCGGACTTGTTTCAAAAGGCCGGTAATGTGCCTGCGAGAGGCTACGGCGGGCGGAAAGGCCGAGTGTTGCACAGCTGCGGCTACGGCAGGCGCGTTGAACTGAAGGGGCAGCCGCGACCCTATACTCTCTAGCCGAGGCATCGCATGAGCCTTGCAGGTGCGACTACGCAATATGCTGCCCTCACTTCTCCCACGCCTTGCACGACCAGCCGTGTCTTTTGGGAAAACATTTGCTGCGCGTAAAGCCTTTTCTTCAGCCATGGCTGAAGCCCACGACTGGCGGCCCAGGATTGGTAGGCAGCCGGCTTAGCAACCATCTTGTGCGATAATGGCTGACATACTATAGCGAACCCCGCCCTCTTGTATGCCTCCCGTGACCACCGTCAGTCTTCCTGCTCATGATGTGGTAGCATTTGCGACCTTCAAGAAAAGTTCCGTCCTGCCATCTATGAGTTTCCCAAAGTAGTCTCGACGGCACAAAAGCTGCTCAAAGCCAGTACGTCCAGGCCCTCTCCACCTTGAACATCATCACAGCCACCCACGCCTTGGCTGCGCCTAGACCTCTACCACACCGCCAGCTGTCTCGCCCTCGCATTGTCGACTTGGGGCATGTCAGATTGGATTTCTCCCGAAAGTCCTCACTTGTTGCTGACCAACACCGTCAGGCAAGTTGCTGAACATCCCCGTAATTGCGACCACGCAAAACCGTGCGCGATTGGGTGAGACCTGTCCGGAACTCAAGCTCGACGAGTCCGATGGCGTCAAGACAGTCTGTCATCTTGACAAGACGCTATTCTCTATGATGTACGTCCGCGTGTGCTCGAAAAAAAAAGGCACTAGGCTCATTACCACAGTACACCCGAAGTTCAGAAAGCCCTCGACTCTCTAGACGCCACCGGGCCGCTATCCTGCATCATCGTTGGAATCGAGAGCCACATCTGCGTGACCCAGACTACACTTGATCTCCTAAGGAACGGACACAAGGTATACGTCATTGCAGATGGAGTGAGCAGCTGCAACAAGGAAGAAGTTCCCATTGCGCTGGCAAGACTGAGGCACGAAGGCGCCATTGTAACGACTAGCGAGAGCTTCTTGTACGAATTCGTAGGAGATGCAAGCAGCCCTGAGTAAGTGGAGAAGCCTTCGGGCCGTGGTTGGTACTCTAGTGAGATAGGGCTGACGTGATACAGATTCAAGGAGCTTATCAAGGTGGTAAAGGAAACATCGCAAAGCACCAAAGAGACTATGCAGACGCTTTGCAAGATCTGAAGTGGCTAATCTCCGGCTTACTTGCGGCTATCCTTCCTGGCAAGCCGCATAACTAGGAATAAATAACTTGCTGTAAACCTTGGCCATCATCCAATCCTCGTCTTCGACTTGGCGTTTTTCCCCAGTTCGGATAACACAGCTTTTGCCTCATCTTGCACGTCTAACACATTGGTCTATAGAATGATTCCCCATTCTTCCGCTCAAGATATGTGGCACCGTCCCCGTACCCCAGTAATTTCTTCTCGAGCTTCTCATCAACCGTTTCCGGCCTTTTAAACCCAAACCGTCCCCAGAAGGTAGTTGTCCCATACACAGACACCAAACATGTTGTTGCATATTGCGAAGCCACAGTATTCAAGATCATATCCACTCCTCTTTGCGCAAGACCAGAGCCTCGCACCTCAGGCATAATAGCCAGATCGTGGATGTAATACTGATCCGCATCCGGCGTAATCTCGCCCAGTAAGCTGTTCAGGTCTGGAGCTTGGCGATAAGGTATTGGATGAGAGATTATGTAGCCACACAGGGTATCTGATCCGTTGAACAGACCGAGACATCCTTTCAGAAAGAGCTGAATACGCTCGAGGAAGACGGAGTCGCTTTCTGGCAGGTCGGGATGAATTTTTGATGCTATGATGACGAGATCTGAGATATCACTAGGCGAAAGTGGACGCCAGGCTGCGATGATCTTTGAGGGGGGCTCTGATTCCATCACGCTTTCTTAGTCTGGGGAAGATTTCCGGAGAAGCTTGAGGGAAGTCGCGAAAGGTAATGCTGGCGAACTGATGACTTTCGGGTGTTGACTGATTGGCTCGGAAGTAGGCCGTGCGTAAAACGTCTAGCTTCGCACCGTGCTACCTCCGCGCGACATGACATCTTCACATGTCTCTTGCACGTGTCATTAATTGTATGTCCCAAAATGGTTATATTCGATACCCCAAACGCCTATCGCGCAGCAGAGCGAGATGAAGACCTGCGCGTGCAATCATATCATCAATAAACAAATGCGACATGCTGTCGCTATATCGGCCCAACGTGCACCTACCGCACCAAAACCACTGACCTCTCCTTCCCTTGCAACAAGTCGGCACGCCTCTCGAACCCGTTAATACTCCAACGCCTTCAAGTCTAGTTTGGTTCCGCATTTCTTCGCCGGCGTCATATCCGATCTTCCCCAATTGTAGATTCCTCAGCGCTCAACAAACGACTTCTTGTCCCAGACTATCTGCTTCATGGCATTCTCGACGCCTACTTCAAGAATAGACTGGCTCTTTTTCATCATTCCCTGACATCTCGTTTCCTTTTTGCGTTGTCGTTTTCACCTTCCACAAAGAGGCACTGGAATACCTTCCACCTGAAAGGTGCTAGCTTTTCGATTTCGGCGGCCATATCTTCGTTCCAGTTGTAGATGTTGACCACCGTGTTGAGCTTGAACTTGATATCGTACATCCTACACCAATTGGCAATCTCAAACAATCGTTCTACATTCTTTCCGTCTCCGCCGCGGCTGATGTTGATGTTCGTTTCCGCATCGAAGGAATCGCAGGAGATAGCCAGGATGTCTAGCCATTGAGCGTTCGCCTTCATCCATTCCTCGGTAATCAAGCTCCAATTGCTCACGATGCTGATGCTCTTGATCTCGAGTTTCTCTCTGCAGTATTATAGCATTGCGGAGAGGAATTCTGGATGAAGGAATGGCTCGCCATCGGCGATGTTCAGCTTCCGCATACCAACATCTTTTAGAAGTTTCAATCCACGTGCTACCTTTAGAAACTCGAGCTTGAAGGAGCTGGTCGCAGTATGGAAGCAGAATTTGCAAGCATAATTACATAGGCGTGATGGGAAGTAGTTGACGGAAACGGGGGCATCTGGTGGCTTGGTTGGATCCAGTGGCTCGGCGGGCTCCTCAATGGGCTTTTCAATGGGCTTCTTGTCGCTTTTGTCTCCGGCCTCGTACTTCAATGCCTTGACCTTGTTGGGGGTTGGTTCGGCTCGCTTTTACAGTGCAGTGTACGCGCCTGCTGCGCCGAGAGCGATAACGATGAGGTAGCGGAGGGCTGGAACTTCAGCCAAGACTGACAGAAGTACCAAATTTGCGAAGATATAAGATGTGTTTGAGAAAGAAGGGGAGAATGGCTGCCAAAGCAATTGGGAGGGCAGCGGAGTTAAGACTTATCTGAAGAAGAGTGGGGTATTGTCTATCCGTTGTGAAGGATTGCCGCCTATTACGGAGTCTAGGAATGGTCCCTGGTACATGTGGCGGCGCTTGCTGCCAATAGTAACCTACTGAGGTGTGATGCGGCCCGAACACGTGGAATACCTCCTCAATTGTGCTTACAACGCATTACCAAACTCACTTTCCACCATTTCTAGGAAGCGCCGGCTCGTCTGACACCGGAAGGCCCCATTCGGCGCAAATCAAGTTTATCAATACCATGAAAGCTTCCCCAAAATCTAGTGGATCTCCCCGCGGCTTTGCTATCATATCTGTTCTGGGTATGTAACCTGGAGCTACCATTATGAGCGTCTTATTAACCATATTGTAGGAGCTCCTGGAGCAGGTAAAGGAACGCTGTGCTCTCGCCTTGCCGAAACCTGTAGCCTCGTGCACCATTCTGTCGGCGATGGCCTACGCAGCTGGATGCGCGAAAACCGTGATGCACCCCTCGCATTTACCATCCAAGACAAGCTTGATAACCAAGGTTTCTTAACGTCCAAAGAGCTAAATCCGTTCATTCTTCGCTCGATCCTAGAGGTCAGAACAACAACCACAGAAATCAGGCATCCTTGTTGATAGAATTCTACGAAATACCGAGCAACTTGACTCTTGGAGCGTTTGGCCGTTCTCAGAAGAACTACCTCTCGAAGATGCTTTACACGCCGACGCGAAACCGGATGTTGTCTTATCATTGCGTGTCGACAAGCAGAATGCCAAGTCTAGATACTCGGCTCGAGCACGGGAAAGCAATGACAGCGACGAAAAGTTTGAGAGGCGGCTCGCCGAGTATGAGACGGAGACTTTACCAGTTGGAGATGCCTACTGCCAGCGTGGCCTTTTGATCGATGTAAGTTCTGGAAGCATCCATATCAAATCCATCACTGACAGCTCAAGATCGACATGAACGAGACCAAGGAACAAAACATCACTGAGATGACCAAGAAGCTTGGTGAAAGTGGCCTGTGGCAAAAGGCAATGACCGAAGGACAAATCAGGACACGGTTTCGGCCTAAATCCCAATAACCTAGGGCTGTTTCTGATATGTTTGTTGTAGAAATGGCAATCGCAACTGGGCGGTCAGGTGTCTGCACTTGTGCAAACGCCCGCACTTCCCAATATCATCGAACATTACCGTACCTCACCGACTAGATGATTGCTTTGTATCCCTCTCGCATCATGATTCCTATAGACAGCGAGCCAGTTGAACGGCACGATTGCTACTCATTCTCATTTGCCGACATTACTTTCGATATTAATTAAACTTCCATAATTGTTACCCATTAAGCATAACATTTATCCACCTCGCAACAGCAACGCTGGTCATCATACTACCCACCACAACACACACAGCAAAGATACAACCTCTCGCCACGATCGCAACACAACCAGCAGTTACAAATCCATCTGTCCGTCCATCTACCCAAGCATTCCATCACACATCACGCCAATGGCACCAGTCTACCTGGTAATAGTCTCCCACACCACAGACTTCATCCGCCCGCTGTACAAAATCGTCGAAGCCATCCCCTCCAACCAGGCCTCCACGCACACCCCAGACACGACGCACTACTTCTACTACACAACACGCGTCCACAATTCACCGACAAAGCAATGGTTCGAGCTCAAACTGCAAATCCAAAAACAAGACCACGTGCTCTCGTGCGACATCGCCTACCGGCACGAGACGCAGAAGCTAGCAGAGACGGCCATGGTCAAGCGCTTCGACCAGGATTACGCAGAGAGGCTGCGCAATCGACAGTCGTTTAAACTCACGTGGCGGTTTGAGCAGGGCGAGGAGACTCCTGAGCCGTGTAGGGATGTGGGGAGGTTGGTGAGTACCGATCTGATGGGCAGGCTTCATGGGACGGTTTGGTATGATGTTTATGAGTTCGAGGTGGATTGGAATGCGTGATGGCGGGGGTACGAGTCAAGCTATCTTCATGGGGTTTTGGCTCTAGGAGTACCGGATTGTTCTCTAGATCAGCGTAGATTCCTTTTCGTTTGCGCGTTGGAGGCGAAAGTTGCGAACGTTGTGTTGTGTGCATGTGGTAATTACATTAGGAAGGCAGTTGTAAACACGAAACTTACCATCAGGGTCAAGTCGTGTCACTCGAGTTTCCAAGAGCAAACGTCACTAATGGTTTTCTCGTACTCACAAGCCTTTGATCTGCGCACGTACTTACTTCCCCATCAGTGACTGCTACTCTACAAGATAACTTACCGTCAAGCTCGATCAAACCAACCGAATGGGCACGGTGGTATTAGACCAACAAATGCGCAACCAAACCCTTGTGTTAAACTTCAACGCGATCTGCGCCTATACCTACCACAAAAAGGTTAAATCACGACTGAAACGCATTCGGAAAAAGCGGAGCGGAGCGACGCAATATGAAAGACATATTTCAAACGATATAGGTGGGAACTTAAGACGACGAGGAAGCATATGCTCAAGTGATTTTGAAGGAGGGCTCGAGGGTGTGAATGATGCGATAAAAAATTATAATATAGAAAGAGAAGGGTCGATTTAGGAGAAGGTGGAAAGACAAGATTGGCGTGTGAAGCATGGGTTTTGGATGGAAGGGCATTGCTGGGCTACGGAAAGAAGTGGAAACCGATGCGAAAGACAGACCGCTCACTTCTGATGTGCAGTCTAGAACTCAGAAGAAGAAAAGGGAACATGAAGAAGGAACGATGCTAGCATGGTGGGGAAGAAGATGTACTTTTCTTTTGCAAAGGAGTGTGCAGAAACTGCAGGTAGATGCAGTGCCGGTGGAGTGGCAGCAAGCTACATATCGATTTGCGATGAATGTCGACCTGTACAAGTCCGGCCTAGCGTCAGAGAGAGTGAAAACGCGTACGACGCCCAGGTCTGGAATGTGTCAAGGTTTGCCAAAAGCTGGGGGATGGCAGCAAGTATATAGCGTCCGTCTTCGCCCCAAAAACAAAATGTCCTCCGCCGTCGTACTCCGCCGCATGGTGTGATGCGCTCTCCTCCGCACCCACATGAGTGGTCCACTAGGTGGAGTAGACGCGCATGACGGCAATGCAAAGACAGCGATAAACTCGCGGCATATTGGCTCATTTGCCCGTCCCGCGTCGCAGAAGATCTACAACGATTTCAGTTCTAGGCCCTTGGAGACTTGCAAAAAAACAGTATCCGTTGGCGGACGCACGAGGTAAGTTCTCTCGTAATGACCCGGCTCTTTCTCGGCCTTAAGTTTACAATTTCGCCCGGGCCTTCGCCCCACCCTTCACCGTCGCCCCGCTCAAATTGCCGCTCTTAAACTCGTCTACGATCTGCTCCATTGTGACCCACTCTACACCCTTGTGCCCGTTTATCCACTCGATAAGTCGCTCGTGCAGGAGGATCACCTGGGGCTTGCCGCTGACCTGGGGGTGGATGCTGATCGGGAAAATGAAGCTTCCGTCTTCGGGACATTCGCGATACAGGTACTCGAATTGCTGCTTCCATAATCGCTCAATGACTGCAGTGTCGACGAACCCATGGGTGCTTGGTTGCGCGAGGGATAGCTGGAATGGTGGCCAGTCGTCTAGATGCCAGTTTGCCGGTACTTCGACCACCGACGAGGATCGCAATGCTGACATGGGTGTCATCCAATGTGAGGCTGGCTTTGAGACGTCCGTCTCCGTATAAGTGCTTAGGTGCGGGGAAGGCAGGTAGTAGGGTTGGCAGTCGTGATGCATGAATGAGTGGTCGTACTCCTACACCGGATGTCAGCAGTCTGCCAGGTCACAAGTCTCCACGGACGGACGTACGATGCCGAACTCCTCCAGCAAACTGACTGTTTCTTTGCTTGTGCTCCATGCAGGCGCTGTCCAGCCACGTGGTTTTTTGCCCACAAAGTCTGTCAAGACTTGGATGCTCTTCGCTAGGACATCTCGTTGTTGCTGTTCGCTTAGAGTCGAGACGAACTCGTGCGTATAACCGTGCAGTCCAATTTCATGTCCTTGTTCAATGATCTTGCGGATTTGTTGTGGAAAAGATTCCGCTGAATGCGCTGGCGTGAACCATGTGGCTTTGATCTTGTACTTGTCCAAGAGCTTCAGTAAGCGATCAATGCCTACTGTCGCGCCAAAGACGCCGCGAGATACGTCGGTAGGATTCGCTGGAGCACCAGTTCTAGTGTTGAGCCTCAGGTCTCATTTAGCATATAGAAACGAAACATTATTATCCAAGCCGTACTCACCAGCCGCTCACCTAGCGTAAGTAGCCAGTTAGTTTGGATCTCAAGGAGACTGTCCATACTCGTCACTCACTGCATCGATATCGATTCCATACGAACATAGCACTCGTTTCGGCATGTTGAAGAATCTCGAACCTGCTCCTAAAACAGGACCTTGGTAATGAATTGCAGCTCCAGCACGACAACGATGCGCCCTCGGGTTCCATGACCTTCTTATCAGTCTTCCCAAGACCCGTCAAGCGCTGTAGCCGACAGCATAACATGCAGAGCGACACACCGACAGAGTAACCCGTTGACAACGCCCCCCATGTTACACCGTCTGTGTGGTCGAAGGGGCCGCTGATATGCCCGGGAATTATCAAGAAACCAGGGATAATTATATTATCTGCATGCAAGCCTAGCCGCAGCGGCTAAGGAACCGAAAGAGTACTCGCGCGGCATATTTTGTAAGGCTATCCTCAGTTTATAGCCCATGGGCGAATCAAAAACAGGGCGATAAGTCGGACGGAATTGAGCGCGCAAAGGCGGGGCAGACGTGGGATTGCCGAGGGCGCGCGTGCATCGGAGCTGTCAAGAATTGGCTTTAGCAGCATAGTTATGATGTATGATACTTCGAATTGTTTGTTCGACTTACCTTCCATCAGACGAAAGTTGAGCTGTTCTGCAAAAGATGTTGGTGGTCGAGTGTGAAGGGACGCCGTACGAGGTTAGTACTATGCGTGACGTCATCATCAACGCTTCCGTAACACGATAACCTCGAGTCATTGCTGATAAGCACCCTTTAGATTGGCCGTCAACATGGTCAAGCCGCGAAGCTCCAGATTAGCCGTGGTATTGAATTCTACGCGTGTCTTTTCCTGAAGAATTGCAAACAGAGATGGCCCCAAGTCCTGCAACACGCTGCGAAGTTTGAGCAGCGGGCAAAAGCACAATGGCCAATGTATCATAAGGAGATGCAAGGCATTGCAGATGGTTCTGGACACGGACTATTAGAGATTGTGGCCTTGAACGTCAGAACGGAGATCAACTTTGGTCTTTTCAGTGATGGATGTACGGCGCTTGCTTGGCACACGCCTGACCGTGCATGGTTGGCGCAGAACTGGGATGTGAGTATCCTGTCCTGGGAAGCAAAGAGACGAAGAAGAGAGACTGACATGAAGCAGTGGATGACGGAGCAGAAACAAAACCTCATCATTACAAAAATCACACAGTCTGATAAACCAACGATAATCCAGGTCACCGAGGCAGGTATCATTGGGAAGATAGGTTTCAACAGCTCCGGTGTCGGTACATTGTTCAATGCGATAAAGGTTCATGGTGTAGATTCTATCCGAATGCCTGCTCACTTTGGTCTGCGCATGGCTCTGGAAAGCAACTCAGTAGAGGAAGCAGTTCGGAAGCTAGAAAGTTTCGGTATGGCATCTTCAGCGCACATCCTGTTAGGTGATGCGACAACATCTACGGGACTGGAATTCACGAAAAGCACATTCGCGCGCCTGTTGCCAGACTCTACTGGTAAAGTTATCCATACAAACCACTTACTTCTTGAACACCCCGGAGAAACCGATACTGTGTGGCTCAAAGACTCCCTGACACGCGTTCGAACAATGGCTGAAAATGCTGGGAAGCTGGGTGAAGAACCTACCTGGGAGCAAGTGGGCCAGTTGTTTGAAGATGAGCAGAATGCACCGGGTGCCATATGCAGGGTCGAGACTGAAGAAAGCGGCAGTGGGACATTGTTCAGCATTGTGATGGATTTGAAGAGCAAAAAGGCGATCGTAAAGATGGGTAAGCCCACAGAGGTAGAGGAGACGGTCAAGTTAGAGTTGTAGGGCGAGTCTATCCGATCATTTGCATCAATCCCAACAAGATACTTGGACCTCTACCATCTTTACATTAGCACCATCCGGGTAGCTAACAAGGATCGATATGCTAAGAATTTATGCCAGGTGCGAAGACGTTCCAGGACACCGTACGGTCCCTCATCACACTCAGAGCTCGTGAATACCCGGCTGTTGGCTTTGACTGTAAAAGGGCGCAGAAGCTTATGGGCCCGCGACGCAGCAGATGATCTTCTGAGACGAATCTCCAAACCAAAGCACTATACGTCGAACGCATTGATTGCCTTAGACATCTTTACCAGTGGTCCGGTAGATATTGCCGGGTGGCTTCCGGGTCGGTAGATGAGCTTGCCAATACGCGGAAATAACCCTCAACCGGGGTTTAGCGAATGTAACGTCGAGTCCTGCTGGACGAGCAATATACGCCCACTAAGAATTACGTGAGTACATATTAGGATCGCTGCAGTAGAGGCATCCGCAAAGTGAGACCGAGGGCTGCCGTGACTGGATATACAGAGATGACTTGACACAATTTTAGACAACAGGGGCGGCCACGCAATGGTACGCGTAAGAGTAAACGAGTCCAATTGAAATTAAGACTTGCATTTGCAAAGATAGCGGGGCAACAGTGACAATGTTCCGAAACTCAAAGACTTCCAGGCGCCCGATAGACGGCGATCGGTGGTGTGATAATACAGTGATGAGAAACGAAAACCAGGACGCCTATGACCCAGCGAGGTTGAAACAAAATACATGGAATCATGAAGCATCCGAGATCATGTCCATATTATCATTCAAGGAAAATTCTGCATTCCAGTCTGCAGGTGGCAGGTTGTACGAATAAGCGCCGAGTGGATCCGTGCCATCGGTGGTTGAAGTGGTGGGGTTGAAAATCGTCCAAAATTGGTAAGCCTCGTCGACTTCCGTGAGAACAGGAGGCGGCATCTGGTAGTCGTACATACTACTCGTGTCTGATGTAGCCTGGTGGAGAGATGGCGGATGAAGAGTTGCCTTTTGTTCCAGATACTCTAGGTACTCGTTCTTTACTGGGAGTAGCAACCGCTCATATTCCTCGTAACATCTCCTCGCGGCCGCCCATCGCTCGGATATGGATAGGAAGCATTTTGAGAAGACATTCATCCACTCTTCAATTTGTTGCCAAGCGTAGTGGCGTGCGACCTCTTTTTTGCAACGTTGCAACCCTTGGAGGAATATGAGTGCGCAATTGAAGACGTGATGACATGGATGAAACACGTATTTGATCTTCCCGGCTTCTGCTTCAGATTGCTGGAAGTAGCCGTCAGCAACTTTGACAGCGTTCACTAGGGCAACCATCATCTGCTCTCTATTCGGGTTGGGTATTCGTTTTGAGGAGCGGTTCAGCAAAGACAGGACGTAAGGGGTCGCGATGTCGGAGTACAAGCACATCTCCGTCCACCGTGCATTCAAGCTACGGTCCTTGTTGGCGCTAGCGGCGGCGTATATATCCTGCTGCCAGCTGGTTATGTTATCGATACAGTACTGCATCCATTGTGCCAATGACGAGAAATCGCCGGAGATGGGATCTTCGTGCCACAAAACTGAGATGATGTCAGCTTCGATAAGGCGAAACCGACAAATGATACGCTGCGTAAATTTGGACATGCGCCCAGTAGGCGCTATGCTAGACTGGGTGATGGCGGTATCGTCTATCTCCAGTGGAAAGGCGACGTCTATACACCTAATGGGCAGGCTTGTGGGGCGCAGAAATATGCAGCACACGCCAACTTCCATTTCCCATGCACACCAGAATATACGACGCCGCATGTCGCGCTGATACGCAGACACCCTTGCGTCATTTGGTAGTTCCTGGTGAAGGCCGAGGTCGATGACTGCTTGGCTTATCAGGCCGGTCAAAAGCCACAGGTCTGCCATTTTTGGGTTCAAGAAGATGTACTGTGCCAAAAGCAGGATGGCCTGTAATCCCGGGATATCGTTTGTCGCAACTTCCGGGATCCATTGCATGGCGTGACGAACAAGCTGAAAGGCGAGATCATTCGCCTTTTGGACATTGTTCCTTGCGCTGGTGCTTAATGAGATGGCCATGATTATGCATACTATGTAGCGATTTCGGAAGGAGTCCTCGTCTGCTTCCGGAGATGAGACGTTCTTGTGGTAGATGCAGTTGAAAGCAGTTGTGACATCATTACGATGGTATATAGGGTATTGCGTAATGACGCGATCCAGGTAGTTCTTCAAGAGTTTGTTTGCACCAACTTCGTCAGGCATAAGATTGTAGAAAAGTCCCTTGGTCTGCTGCGGGTTCAGTATGGATCTTGGGTGGTTCTCGTTCAGGTCATTTGAGAGAACAGGTCCCTTCTTTGATGGCAGGCGCGTTCCCTTGATGACGCATTGCAGAAAGGGCCGGGCTTTGCAGACACCAAGAAATGACGGCGTAATGTCTTCCATGACTTGGTTGACTAAGCTATCGGCAAAAGCACATTTTTCTGGACGCCACTGCCCAGCCTTCGCGTTAGAGGTACTGGACTCTGCGGGAGACGATAGAGTGGCACTCGACTGACCCACTGAGTGCAACGTCGATGGAGAACCATGGCCCTCGAGCCGGGCAATATGAGCTTCCAGGAAATCGGCGATGGATCGCGGAGCCTCCTGTTGCGTGGATGAATCGAATCCCACGCATTGGACGCCTGCATCTACGCATCGCGTGCATGCCGGCACTTTCCCGTCGCACTGGTCAAATCAGTAAACACGCAAAGAGCACAAGAGAGAATAGTATTTACCGATAGTTTACGTTTCCGACAGCGGGCACAGGCCAGCACACGGCGACGCACCTTTGTACGGCTCTGCATGGTGAAATCCGGGCGTCACACGTCTGCACCACGGCGGCGCAGTTCTCATGGCGCTGGCAAAGGGGGAAGTGGAGGAAGTGGTTGGCGATGTTCGCAGTTTACGGTTGGAGGACAAGATGGTGGCATATGAGGGCACGCGGGATGATGCAGGCGGCCGTTGATCGCTTCTGCTTCGGGCCGCGCTTGTCAGATAAGATCATCCCTCACTCGCTATCCTCGCTGCCCAGGCCTCCCATCGCGTCTCGGACTGTTGTTCTCTGGCAAAGGAACGCGCGCAATGAATCGTAGTTCAAGGTGCTATCACTGCTGCTACTGCTGCTGCTGCTACTAAACCTCTTCTTTCTCTCACAAGTTCCCATAGACACCCGTCGTCATGGCGGCCACAGCTAGCACCAGTCCCCCAACGTTTGATCTGGGCGCACTGATTCAGGTAACCCCGATTGCCTCCGCAATCTAGAATCGCGCACTCAACTTCCCCAGAGTCTCCCCGCATGCAAGAGGTGCCGAGAGTGTCGCCGCGGCTGCGACACACTGCTGCCGAAATGCAGGTACGCTCTTTCGCTGTCCTACCAGGAGGCCTTCTGCTAACAATGACAGGCAATGCACAAAAGCAGGAGTGGAATGCATGTTTTACGACCATGGGCGCAATGAGTTATTGCCCCGAAGGTGACTCCTCGTGCCGTCTTTCTTGGCCCCGTCTGACCTGTACCCAGTTATATCAGCGGCTTGGTGGATCGTGTGCGAAATCTATCAAGCGGGTATCCTTCGCCGGCTACTTCGGGGAGCCTTGTGGAAAACACCGGCGTGGTCATCACGCAGGTCAAAATTGAACCCTTCTCACCAGATGTTCCTCAATATGAGCATCACTTCGCTGAAGCGGCAAACAGCTATCGCTATCTTGGTGCAGAGTCCTGTCTACTCAAATCGCCTAGATTGCATGCTGAACACAACATCCGCGATGAACAGACCGACGACGAGCTCGACGAGTGGCAGTTCATGAACAAAGACTCTGCTGAAAAGCAATATGAGCTAATGCAGTTGTACCTCGAGATCATGCAACCCATCTACCCTATTCTGGACTCGTCATTGCGCTATCTAGGGCCGGAATTGCCCAACGACCTCACTTCTACCGAGATGTTTTCGTTGTATATGATATATTCCATCGCATGCTATATCCTTCCTAATACCGGCAAGAAGCAGCCCCATGACAAAGGCTGGAATCCGTCAGGCAGGCTCGGATATCACCAAGCCAATTCGATCCGATACCGCTCCCTAGCAACACAGTATTTTGCCGACGCCATGGAACATTTGGAAGTAGCCACCTTGGAGCCTAACATCGACACCATCCGATCAGTCTTGCTTCTTGCTATCAACAGCTCGTTTGATCCATTAGCTGGTAACATCGGTCAGCAAGTAGCCCTCGCGGGACGTCTAGCATTCGATCTAGAGTCGAAACGGGCTCTACAAGAGCTGGAGCCAAATGACGTCGAGTTACTTCGCGCTATGCACATGACCATCTACAGTCTCGAGAACCAGATTGCGTCAACCCTGGACCGACCTGCATTGTTTCCAGAGCCGGTATGCCTGTCTATTCATCTCTGCTCTGCTGTACCTTTACTCACAGATACAGGAATCAGATCTGTGCTTCGAAAAGGACAAGCCCGCCGAGTACCTTTGCTCACTATACCGGATGCAGAACCGTTTTCGCAAGGGCGATCATGTAGCTAAAGAAAACGTGAAGAAGCTACTCCCGCTATTCGATGAGAAAGACGAGCTATTGCCGGTGATACGCATCACTTTGCACATGACACATCTTCTACTGAACCCCTGTTGGGGTAGTGCATGGCACGTGCTGTATGTTAAAACCATAACTGCCGTAAATTTGATCCTGACTATCACGTAGGGAAGCTGTAGTAAGCTTCGGAAGTATCCACGTTTTTGTCACGCCCCATTGGGTCTACCGTGCAGGTACCGTTCTCATCCAAAACATGCCCGCAATCTTCGGGGGGAACCTCATTCAGCTATACTCCAACGCTCTCCTCGTTCTCGAGCTCTCTTCCTGGAAATGGCCAAGCTCCGCTGCTCTCTCTGCATCGCTAGTAGACCTAATGCAACACATGAAAACGAAGTATAGACCCGACTGGTCCGACAAGCTCCAACACGGCGGCGTAAGGATATGACCCCCGACTGCGCGCAGTTCTTCCAACACCGCGGCCACGATTGAATGCATTTGGCGCTTGCTCTATTCATCTACGTATTCGATTACGACGGAAAAGTCTTCCTAGTCCGGCGTTTATCTTCATTTACTCATAGCCCTAATAACAAAATCGGGGAAAGATAATCGAACGGGAATGAAATAATGATCACGCTCGATTTTGGATTCAATCCAAACACTCTCGGGCCATGCCATACATCTGATAGACATCGCTTTCTTTCTTTATTGGTCCTTTTGCTGGCTCATCGGGCATCTCGGGTATCGTGCCTTCTCGCTTGAGATTCTCGTACAGGGCCAAGACTGCGAGTGTTTTCCCGTCCCTGACACCTTCTTTCCAAAGATTATTCAATGGAACCAATTTCAATCTGATGGTCTCGCCTTCGTGTCCCAGTCCAGCTACTCTACCTTGAAGCCATTCGATGTGGTGACGCGTCAGGCGCTTTTGGTACAAATAGAGTTTGATGAACTTGTCGCATGCACCTGTAACATTAGAGGTCAGCGGTGGTCTTGGTTTAATGAATGGTTAGGATATCCCTTACCAGGACTAGGATACATGGCCACCTCAAGTGACTCAGCCTCGGATAGACGATCGACTGGTGCGCCTGCTAACGCTAGCCCAGACAAGTCCAACAGCTCGCTCTCTTGTATGTCGAGGTGTGCTTCTTCTTTGAGCTCCTTTGCAGCTGTACCTTTGAACTCACCATCATCCAACATGCCAGCTGGTATCTCAGAGAAAGCAAGGCTTCCAGCCGCGACCCGAGGCCGGACGGTCATAATGACTTGCTTCTAGTCTTCACCAGATGCATCCGCTGGTTGCACTATGGGCTGCATATGCATCAACAGCTATTTCAATTCGTACTCAAAGAAGACCTTGGGAGAAAGGAGTCTTACGAGAATGGCTACACTACCGCCGCGAAGAAACACAGCACCTGGTATCCAGCCGTCGTCGCCCGGCCCATTTCTGATCCTTGATTGGATTTTCATGAACCCTAACCGCCCTGGGTAGAACCAGTCTACAGTTTCAACATTCAACGCAAGTAACTCATAAGGGCGCTTATGATAGGGATGTGCCTCATTTCGCTGAGTCGTCTCCAATGTATTGACAAGTTTCGACAACCAGTTTCGCAACGCTGGGAACCTGAAGGGCGCCTTCTCCCCGGGCTCAAGAGGACGGATGAGTTCTTCAAATTCTCGCACCGAGAGATTATGTGGTAGAAAGACTGGCAATTTTTGCTCCAGTTGTTCGCCGTCGAATGCGTCGAGATAAAGCGCTGGTGGCGGCAACCCCAACAACGATCTAAGGCCGGTGTTCTCGAAGCCGAGGTGTACATTGTCCATGATGTTCGTTCGTTGAGTCGAGTTTAGTGCCATCAATCAACCAGGAAGCAAAAACCCTTTTGTGGCTACAGCAACAATTCACTGGTCATGGAAGAGCCAGCGGCTGTTGGACGCTAGCGCTCGACTAGGTCAAGCTAATCAAGAAATGGGTTCTGTGCTCCCAATAGAGGCGGCGTCATCAAGGCGTTCAAGAGTCACGATTCAGAGGCGCAAGTTTCGCATACGATGCCGTGCGTGGCGGGCCGTTGAAAGACAAGGCCGCGGAAGTGAAATGGAGCCACAGCACGATCCACTTTCCCCATCAACACATGCCGCGCCCCACTATAGCATCATGCAGGGCAAGGGCAACCGCGGAGGCATCTCCAAATGCGCGCCCGCCACCCGTCCAAACTTGACGCAACCCTCTGCTTTTTGGTCACTTTAGACTCTCACTCTTTGCTCAACATTCGCTTACATACACCGAATTCATTGATCGTAACTAATTGCGCAGTATCGCTCTACACACTCAGCTCGCTCACCATGGGCACTTTGACTGCGGAATGCCCACGTCTAGATGCACATTGCCCACACAAGCTTGCCACAAGCTGCCGTTTGACTGCGACGCCGAACTGCTGTGCTTGCGCTGATGAAAGGGTTCATTCGCGGACGTATCGAGTGTACATTGACGGAGTTGGTTTTGTGAACCGCGGAACACGATGGCAAGGCTATTGCTGGTTCTGTAAAGGTAGGACTATTGATATGGGATCTCTGATTTATCACCGACAACTGACGTCGACCTAGAGTTCTGGACTAATCGTCTTGCCGCTACTGACCCGCCGCTCGAAATCGCCCAAACACGCGTACCCGAGATACCAGATCAGACCGAGTTCTTGGAGCGATGGTGGGAGTTTTATCAGGGATATCGCATTGCAAAGCTTCCTGACGGCACGGAGCAAAGGATAGCTGTAATAGGGGAGCCTTTCAGGGAGGTCAGCCCTGGATTTCTGCCACGGACACTAGACCAGCTGAGGGCTGGTGTAGAGAACGATGCAACGAGGCCAGAGAACAGGCTCAGGAGGAGAAGGTTGACATCAGAAGAGGAGCGGCCAGAGCAGCCACACCAAAATCTAGAAGACGCGTTGGATCATCTGATTCAGGAAGCCGAGGCGATGACGAATGCAGATGCAGATGCAGAAGGACCTACGGAGCCACCACCGTCGGTGACCCCTCAGATACAACAAGATCCCTCGGAGCCGCCGCGACCCATGACACGACGAGAAGCACAACTACAACGCGCGCGTGAACGATTTGCTCGCGTCTTTGGCTCACGCGAGGAGTTGGAGCAGGATGACTACGAGTCACCGCTTACACAAATGTACACGCGAGCCCATGAGCGTCACCGTCAAGCCGAGCAGCGACGTGCAGATGGAACCGAGACGGCGCCACAACTCGATGGTCTATCACCGCAGGATCGCCGCGAAATCGAAGAACAACTACTGTGGGGCGTAATGCGAGAATCACAGTCCATGTCCGAGGGCCTGGGCATAGAACCCGTGAACGAAGTATGGAGCTATGCACCACGACGACGACCTTTCGATGGCGAAGACGCCGCCATATCGGAAGCTCGCTGGCTAGGTGATCACGGAGAAGTCGACATAACACAAGAGCGCATGGACTTTTTTGAAAACGGCGGTGCCGAAGGCGTAGAAGCAGCGCGTAGACTCGTCGTAGAGTACCACCAGAACCAGGCTCGAGACGAAGCTCGTATACGCGCCATACTGGCCAACCCCAACGCCGGACCCAGCTCAACCACACCTGCAGCAACGGGCTGGGTATCCCAGATCCGTCCTCCGCTGCCAATTCTACCCAGAGCAGGAGCCCAATCTCTCGCCGAAATGAACAGTATCCGCCTGGGTTTCGAAGAAGAACTCGCTCGTATGCGCGCTGCTCGTCCACCCTCACCTCCGCTCGTCTCGCTCGATAACCAGCCTGATCGACCAGCGCCAAAGACGGAGGAGGAAATGACAAAGGTCTTGGCGTGCCAAGTGTGCTATCAGCAGTTGGCTGATATTGCTGTACTGCCGTGTGGCCATATGGTCATGTGTCAGTGGTGCGCTGATGTGGTAGTGCCGATTCGACATGGACATATACCGATGAGACCGACAAAGTGTCCCATGTGTAGGAAACAGGTTAAGCAGCGATTTAAAATCCATGCGGGTTGAGGGGTGGAGGTGCATGTAGTGATAGGTTTATGAAGCCAAAGTGTATAAATGAGAATTATGTTCTGTGAACTGTTGTGGCATTTGTTGATAGCTGCGTCTTTGTAATGGGTCTAGCTTTTGGGCATTCGTGCCGTAGTTATGCAAGTCTAGCTGTTGCCCATTACTGGGGCTAGCATGAAGCTAAACAAAAAGCTCATCGTGCTCTGACAGTGGGACAGAAAGCTACAAGTACCTCCGCGACTCCTGTCCGCTGATGTTCGGTCCATCTACCCAGATCGCGTGCCTCGTCTCCTCTAAAGTGTAAGGACTGCTCCAAGAATCACGCAACACAATGTAAGAGGGAGTACTTTCCCGACTACATTCCCTACGTCGCCTTAGATCCGTAGTCGGTAGGCGAGCAGATAGCCAGTAAAGCTTTGCAGGTATTCTGAGATGACATACCCTTTGCTTTCCTTGGGCCTCGGTGTTCACAGAGACCAGTTTCCTTTGGAAGCTGAGGTCCACCTTGATGTTCTGGACATGCTTTCTCAATGTCCATGTCGCGTCCCTTGATATGCGGTCATGCCAATGCTTCATCTTCAGCCGCCGAGGTATTCATACTTTCAAGGTTCTTCGTCCGAGGTCGCGGTCGAGTGTCTCGGAAAGTGCTACAACCGACTGGAGGGTTATGGTTGCTTCGCTATGAAGCTTCGTTTTCGTAAACAATAGCGGGGGTAAGAGCTGAGAAGCGCAGAGCCCAGGCTGAGGATAGGACGAATTTGGAGGTAGGTCGGTGTGTCGAGATATAGGAACGGTCGGAATGGAACGCGTTTCGTCTCATTCAAGACGCGTTTTCAGATCAGAGGCCACCGTATATGGCAAAAGAGGATAAAATGAGTACTAGGGTATTGATGACGGCCCAGACAAAAGGTATCCAAGTGGACATTTCGAAGTATCCCGCTTGGTATACGCCCCCGAGACTGGTATGAATTAGCATCCTCCTTTGCGCCTTTCACACGACGTCGTCACTCACAGCCCGCCAACAATGGCACCGGAAATCAGAGCTTCAACGCCGCCCACGAAGCTGAAAACGGGAAGCGCAACCCAGATGAGTTTCCAGTTCCGCCATTGCACTACACAGGCCCATAGCGCAGTGATGAAATGTATGCCGCCAACTAGAAGCAAAGTCCAGTAGACGGTGAAGCGGAGGATGTCGTCGGGCCGGTAGAGATAAAAGGACTGGGTTGCGCCAGCAGGGAGAGGCCAGTAAAGGGACGGCCACGGAGGGGTAGTGTATCCCAGCGGAACCGCGGAATCGACGCGCTGGATGAAGCTAGGGAAGATGTCGTTAACTACCATTTCATGAGAAATATCGGGGGAGCTACTAAAGCAGTATGTGATATTTGGAGACGCAGAAAGGCAGGGGGTGATACAGGTATTATTATGGGTAAGGGTCCAGTTGTTGGGGGCACTCACCTCATCAGCGCGACATTGCTTATCACGCAGTCTCTCTAGTTCCAATCGCACTTGATCTTGATTGGCGTGACGCTAGGGTTGCGCAATGGCGGCACACGATGCTAAATGGGCCAACCTGGGAATATTTGAAAGTTAATGCCTGTGACGTCCTGGTCCGAGTGAATGTTGACGACTAAAGGCCCGAGCTCGCTACCTCGGCTCGACGCGAGCGGACGGGTCCATCAATCAACACCAGCCATCCATCGCATCCCGAAGACCGAAGACGGACATCATCTTCATGCGCATCTTCTGGTAGGCCTGTTGCGGGGGCCTTTGTTCGACTCTGCAGGATGCCCGTCGATCGCCTCTTGTCGACGCTGTTGCGCTCGTTGCAGACTTATACCGACCAGCAGGACACGCCGCGGTATGCTTCCCGGGTCCATGGCCGCGCTGCGCATACTAACCATGACAGCCTACTTGGAACCGCGTCGTCGCTTCTCACCACCCTCGGCAATCCTCACAACCTCAGCCTTCTGACCTCGCATCTCCTTACGGCACCTGCGCTCTGGGACCGTCCCGATGGCGTCCGGACGCCCCTGCGAATGCTCTCCGTCTTCCACGCGGCTGTCACCACCATCATCAACCACCACAACGATGTGCGCTTCAACAAGGCGCCCAAGCCGACGCCGGGCCAGACGCCGATAGGAGGTGGCTTGTCGCTAGATGAATGGGTACGCGCCATAGTCGCCGGCGCAGATGAACGCAGCCGACGATGGAAACATTTGGTCGTGCTAGGGGGTTTGCTGATTGGCATCGGCAGTCTGGAAGAGCAGGGAATGGATCTGTACTGGGCCTCTGCCATGCGAAAGAGGGTTGAAGGGGCACTTGTGCGCGCGACAAATCTCGCTCTGATCGAAGTCAGGGAACGTTCCGAGGCCGACGGCTTGGGAGGTCAGACAATAACACTGGCACTCAACCATGCCTTCGGATGCATCGGAGACGTCGAGAGGACCCAGATTGACTATGATCTGTTGCTCCCAGTGTTGATCGGGACGGCATACTACTCCAATGAGGGCTTCCAGTCTGCCTACTTTCTCGGCGGCTTGGATATGGACATACGCACAACAAAGTCGGGCAAACTGGACTGGAGTGTAAGTTGAAGGACACCAAGCATTTTGTTAATCTTTCGCTGACCATATATAGCCACACTCGAGTTCTTACCGGCAAGTCGAAGCCATGTTGAAGAGACCGCTCGTCACCTCCATGGGTCCTCTATCGCGCCTCATTGCGCATTCGGTCGAGAACGTCAAGAACCCCTGGATCATACAGACCATGATGGACGACCTGGCCAGCTTCTCCCGTGCACTCACGACTCAATGGCGACAGAACAAGTTCTCCGACGTTGAACCCATGGAAGAGGCAGAGCAACTGGAAGAGGAAGCTCTCCACAAGACTACACCGCAGTTGTGGAATCTCCTCAAGTCTGCCTTGTTTGCGACAACAATCATACTCCGGGGTGTCTTCACACGCACACTGGCCGACAGAGCACTCGCTGCCGACGCCATTGCCCCAATGCTCGCGTCGCAAGCATTGCAGACACTACGCCATCTGTACTTCATCACCACCAGACTCGGCCCAGCGTCTTTCTCTCAACACACCTTTGTCTACCTCACCGCTATTGACATACTCTCGGCTTACGCTGCACACGCCGACAAGTTCCTCAAAACCATTGCTCCCCAGCATCTCGGTCAGATCCCAAGCCACCCGCTCGACCGCATCTTGGATCTGTATTTCCTCAACACGTCCGAGCACTTCACCCTTGTGCTATCTACAGCCACCAACGAGGAACTGCTAGTAGCATCAGCAGTACCATACCTAGCAGCCGGCGAGCACCGCCACATGCTGCCCGTATTCGAAGCCGCGCACAGCGTCATGCTCGCTGTACTGTCTGCACCACAATCAGCCGAGATCACAGCAAAGCACCTCCCCTTTTACATTGACGCTTTATTCAGCGTCTTCCCACACAATCTATCGCCCCGCCAATTCCGCCTGGCCTTCAAGACACTCATGCGCGTCACGGCCCCTCCATCAACACTCTCAGCAACCCATCCGGACCTCCCCGCCACGCTTTTAGAGATTGTATACTTCCGCGCCCTCAACGCCCCTACACAACCCCTACCTCCCGACTCCGTTGCACTTGCACTCCAAGGCTCGGACGCCCCGCCACCCGCACTTTCCGAACAAGCAGTCCTTGCACTCACCCTCATTGACTCTCTTCCTTTTCTGCCAATAGTGTTACTGGAAGAGTGGCTTCCATTGTGCGCCGAGCTCCTCAACCAGATCCACGACGACGACATGCGCGAGAACGTTAAAGCGAGGTACTGGGAGGTGCTAGTTAGCGGCGAGATGGACCCAGAGCGTAGTAGCGTTGCCGTCAACTGGTGGACCACAAAAGGAGGAAGGGAAAGAGTCTTGTACGGTCGGGAACAAGAGTTGGGTGAATTCATGAGCGGTGCGCTACCCGTTGAGGAACGCCATGTACGTGAGAGTAAATTGTAGTTGTAGTTTCTTTATGATACCCAAGTTGTCTTTACACAGCTGTCCTGTCTGCTGTCATATACCGACCTCTATTTACTCCTTTTCCCTCTCAATCAACCCCCTCTGCCCCTTCTCATCAAGCGACCACCCCATCGCCGTCCACTCCGCCAAAGCCTCCTCAAGAAACACCCCCTCACTCCACTCCTCCGCACGTGGGAGAAACCTCAGATTACCCGCCCGGCCCACCAGGCCTTTGATCTCTGCTTCGTCCTCGCCCAGCGTAAACTGAGTTACCTGTGCATACTTCGCTGCCGTCTGTGTGTCGCGCAGGTCGAGCGGACAGCTGGTGGCGGTAAATGTAGTTTGATGCGTATGTGCGGGTGCTTGGCTGCAAAGTGTAGGAGGCGAAGGATGCTGTACTTTTGACTTCGAATCCACGTTGCGACGCAGGGCATCCTGGACTCTGCATCTTCCGGCTCGAGCGCGGCATTAGTCAGCCATAGTATTCGAGACGGCGTGAAACGCGCCGTGAATCTGTCGAGCTGGTGCACTGTTGACCCCAGGTTGTGGTAGCTGAGAGTGACGGTGTTGAATTGGATTTCCAGGCCGGCCGTCTCGCGGTATAGTTGCTTGCAAGTGTACTTGAGGCGGTTGGCCGGTGTACCAGATGTATCGCTGGCGAGGATGTGCTTTCTGTGGTGCCGTGTTACGCCGGAGGTGCGACTGTGGCGAAGAGCATCCGGGAAAGTCAATGCATAGGCGTAGATTTTGTTGCGGAGTTCTGGTGGAAGCGCGAGTAGAGGCGACAACAGGGTTTTCTTCGCCCGTTTATTGGTACTGTTTGACGCTGTATGCATCTTGCGTTTCGCTGGTCTCATAATGGGCAATTGGTGAGCTTCCAGGGGTTGAGGGTGTGGTGCAATCCTATTGATGTGCAAGATGTATTTTCAGACGTACGGTTCCTGCTCACCTTCCTCGTTCGAGCCGTACTGGCTAGCGGTCTCTGCGCTCGGGCCGCACGAATGAGGTAGGAACGGTGGGTGAATGATAGGTAGGCTGCCGAGTACGTGTTTTCGCGCTAGGGCGTCACTGCCAACAGCTATATGTACTCCGCTTCCACCTCCATCCGGGCTTCTCGAGCTAAAACTTCTTCGTTACATCTAAATCTTTCCTGTGCGAGCTAAGCGTCGAAGTCCCTTGCGGGAAGGTCGATCTAAGGACTGCTTCCAGCAAGCTGATCGTGTGCGTGGTCAGCTTGTATTCGGGTGGCGACGAGGCGGGTGGAGTGTCGTTGGAGAGGCGAGCGAGCACACCTAGCAAGATCGATCGGATCGTCTGGCTATCGTACAACCCTTTTGAGCCATTGCAGCTGTTGCAGTTGCAGGTCAGCCTACACATCTCATGCTCTTTATCTGGCATTGTCAGATACTCTTTTTTTCATCCTGTCGTCTCCCTTGGGAGTGGCGTGAGGAAGAATGTAATGCCTTTTACCCGAGGACTTGTTTCTCAACACCGTTGTGGGCTGCTGCGAGGTTTCTGGCGAGGAGAACGTTGCGAACCTGCTTTATATCGAACTCCTGCACACCTTATATACATATCAGGTGTGAGGCAGAGTTTTCCCTATACATACATTTACGCGCTGGCTTCAGCAGTACTCTGCCGTCCCGCCACACTTCCTCCCTTCCAACTTTGCTTCGGGTCCTTCTTATCCTGCACCCTGCTCTGCTCGCCCTCCTTACCCCATCCGCCACCACCAGGCGTATGGATGATGATGCGCTCACCCGGCCGCATGCTCGCCGTGTTCTTCGCACCAAGGTTGATATATCTATACTCCACGTCTTCCTTCGCTTTATCTGCGTCCTTCTTCTCCAGCGCTTCGACGTCAGCAGAGGTAGTGGGGGCGTGTTTAGCCGACTCTTGAGGCTCAATGGGCTTCTTAGCGTCGGAGTTCTTGTCAATAGCCTTCTTATCGACTTTGCGAACCCAGATGTTAAGGCCACAGGACGCTTCACCTCCTCCCTCCATACCGTAGGGGTGGTAGACTCTTCTTTCGCTAAGAATGCTGACTTGGACTGGGATGCGGAATTCAATATCCCGGATTACTCCTTCGCCACCGACGTGCATTCCGTTTCCTCTGCTTCCTTCTCTGAGTGAGAACTCACGGAGCAAGACAGGGTAGCGGCGTTCGAACACCTCCGAGTCTGTAATACGGGTGTTGGTCATGTGCGTGTGCACGCCGTTGGTGCCGTTCCATGTTGGTCCTGCACCTGATCCTCCAGCAATGGTCTCATAGTAGCCGAATCCTCGCGTTTCTTTCCTCTCCCTACTTTTCTCGCCTTCTCCGAACGTTGTACCGCCAAATCCAAAAGTAAGATTGTTAGTGTCACCCTGGCTGGCGGCACATGCGCGGAAGGCTTTCAGAACAACGTCCGTAACGCGCTGACTTGTGAGCACGTTGCCACCCACAACAGCTGCGTTGTCGGAAGGCGAAAGGAAAGACTTCTTCGGGATGAGAACGTGGATTGGTTTCAAGCAACCTTGATTCAGAGGGATATCCTCACTGATAAGGCAGCGCAGACAATATATGATGGCTGAGTAGGTGACAGCTTCTGGGGCGTTGATGTTTCCGTAGACCTCCGGCCCTGTTCCCGAGAAGTCAAAGACAGCTTCGCCTTTCTCGGGATCGATGGAGATCTTGAGTCGAATAGGACTTCCGTCGTCCATGAACTCTTCTGCGCTGAGGTCTTGGCCTTCGAAGCGCTTGTAAACGTCCTTGAGCAATGCGCGTACAGATTGCTCGGCGTTGGCTTGAATGTTGGTCATGTAGAACTTGACGACTTGCTCGCCGTAGTCCGACATTAGCGTGCTGATGAGGTTGATACCCTTCTGGTTGGCAGCAACTTGAGCCTTGAGATCGTTGATGTTATCGCTCAAGCATCGAGTACCAGAGCATCCGGGATACTGGCCTGGCTCATCAAGGAGCAGCTCAGTAATGCGCTTCTCGTTGAAGTGGCCTTCTGACACTAGTTTCTCAGATTTGATGGCTGCTCCTTCTTGATAGAGCTCCTTGGAGGCTGGAGGCATGGATCCGGGAAGAATACCCCCGATATCAGCGTGGTGGGCGCGAGATGCAACATAGAAGATGATGTTATCTCCACTGAACGCTGGTGTAATTACGGTAATGTCCGGAAGATGTGTTCCGCCAAACATAGGGTGGTTAGAGACAAGCACATCGCCCTTCTTCAGTTTACCTTTCCAGATGGCGGCTTGTTTGCGCACGCAAGTTGACATACTTCCGAGATGAACTGGAAGATGGGGTGCTACGTACGTGTTAGCGTAGTAACTAGGTATGAATAATTTGCTTACCATTCGCTACCAGCCCTCCGTCCTCGTCGAAAAGAGCGCAAGAATAGTCCAGGCGCTCTTTGACGTTAGTAGACACACTGGTCTTCTGTAGAGCGCGACCCATCTGTTCGGCGATAGCCATGAATCTATGCGCGAAGATACTGAGCAAAATTGGATCTACCTCCTTCGTGCCGATTTGCTTGTCCTGATCCTCGGTTTCGCCAATGTTGATGACCACATGGGTATTGATGACGAACGCAGTAGCACCTGGCGTGACGACAATAGTCTGCGTCCCGTCTGCAATAATAGCCGGACCTTTCAAACGATCGCCCACTTCCAAATCCTCAAGCTTGTAGACGGAGGTGTCTTGCCGGCCACCTTCGAAGAACACTTTACGTGTGTCGTAGCGCTTCGCACCACTTGGAAGATCCTTGGGCTTGATCTCCTTTAGCTGTTGGTCTACGCTCTTCTCCAGCCCCTCGAACGTCTTTCCAATGCCTCTCGCTCTGACATCATCTACAATGATATCGCGGTCTGGGAGTGTGAAGCCAAATTCTTGTTCATGCTGTTTGACGAACGCTTGGCCAAAGGCCCACTCGTCGCCACCATATTCCTGCTCAGCCTCTTCTTTTGTCGGCTTGACTATCATAAGCGCTGACTCAGTTCCCCGGTAGCGTAAGTTGAGGTACTCTTCAAAGTGAACATGTTCTTCATCGAAGCCTTGGTCTTTTAGAGAAGCAGTCGATTTGCTCTTCAGATCCGCCATCTTGTTCTGCAAGTACTGCCTTACATCCTTCTCGTCAGACCAGACCTTCGACTCTGGTTCTTGCCTTTCATCGACAACGTCAGCAAGGGCCATTCCGTAGGCAGAAAGCACTGATGAGTATCGGTGGATAAGAATCTGTGAGATACCGAGCGCTTCTGCTATGGCGACTGCATGCTGACCACCAGCGCCACCAAAGGTCGCAAGTCGATGCTTCGAAGTGTCGTGACCTCGCGCTTCGGTTAAACTGCGGATCGGCCGTGTCATGGTTTCGTTTGCAATCTTGATGAAGCCGTTCGCAATGTCATCCAGTGACATTTCCTTATCTTTGTTGCCTCCAGCGACTTCTTTGTTGATCTGGTCTGCCAGCTCCTTGAACAGCTTCTCGCTCGCCTGTGCATCCAGGCCTTCATCTTCGTTCTTACCAAAGATCTTAGGGAAGAAGTCCGGCAACAGCCGACCGAGGAACAAGTTGGCGTCTGTGATGGTGAGAGGTCCCCCTTTTCGATAGCATGCCGGACCTGGATGTGCGCTTGCCGACTCCGGGCCTACAACGAAGAGGCCATTCTTCCAGAAGAGACGCGACCCGCCACCAGCCGCGACGGTGTTGATGTCAAGCTGTGGAGACTGGATGGTAACACCGGCAGTTGTCGTTTCAAAGACGTGATCGTAGCGCCCAGCGCCGTATCTGCTCACATCGGTACTTGTGCCGCCCATGTCGAAACCAATGACGGGTATCTTGGTTTTCGGGTCGTAGGAGGTCAGCGCATAGCCTACAACGCCACCAGCAGGACCAGACAAGATAGCCTTCAGACCAGAGAACATGTCCACGTCTACAAGACCGCCGTCGGACTGCATGAACTCGCATCGCGCGCCCTTTGAGCCTTCCTCACGCTGTACGCTCTTGGAACCGAGACCGCCCTCGAAACCCTTGGAGAAGCCGTCAATGTACTTTCGTATCGCTGGTGTAAGATATGCATCTGCGCAGGCGGATGTGGCTCGCGGAACAAGCTTGATCATGGGCATGAGTTCGTGGCTCAAGCTGACGTGCTCGAAGCCAATCTCCTTTGCGATCTTGCCCACTAACGCTTCGTGTTTTGGGTATGTATAGCCATGCATCAAACATACAGCTATACTTTTCAGTCCACTATCATACACGTCCTGTAGTTGCTTTCTTATCGCGTCCTCCTGCGGCCTCTGTAGTATGCGCACTGTCTCGCCCGACAAGCCCTTGACTAGTTCTGCGCTGTCTCCACCCTCTTCAATGCTCGCCGCCTGGGTCTGGTTTCTTTCGGGATCTTCGGCATAGTCTTCTAGTGTGACGCGCTCGTCGATCTCGACCACCTTCTTGTAGAGCACTTCGGGCTTCCGAATATCCAGGGCGAAGATGTTGGGCCGGCTCTGGTTGCCGATCTCGAGACAGTCCTTGAAGCCCTTGGTCACCACCATGGCAATATCCTCGCCCTTGCGTTCCAGTAGCGCATTGGTCGCGACTGTTGTGCCCATGCGTATGCTTTCAATCTTGGATGTGTCGAGTGGCTGTCCGCGGGGGATCTCGGTGCCAGTGAACTTGGAGAGGAGGCGACGAATGCCTTCGAGGGGCGCGTCATCATAGTTGGAAGGGTCGACGGAGAGCAGCTTGATGAGGACATCATCCTCCATCTTGCCCGTTCCGGGGTTGCCCACACAGTCTGTGAAGGTGCCGCCACGCTACACGGCCAGTCATTAGTTCCCGTTTCGGTACATGCAAGCACCATCAAGACCACATACATCAATCGCGATGCGAATCCCCCGTTCATTAATCTTTGGAGTAGCCATGCTGATACTCGGCTTCTACGTCGTACGTAGAAAAGGTCAGGGTGACGGTTGGAGAGCCTCGGGGGTACGAGTACGTCAATGAACGACAAAAGAGAAGGCCGATATGAGCAAAGAATGATGCTCCGATCCGACGCTACACGCCATGCACGTCTCACGTAACTGCATATGCACGCCCAACGATATCCATAAGTGGGGTGTTCCTCGCTGCCCCGCGCTGGCGTTTGTCATCCCTCTCGCGACATCGCTTCGCGTTACCTATCTAGGATTAGTCCGGGTGGGTTACAAACCATCTACCCCATCACGTGCTGATACCATCTATCTTATCACAATGAAGAATGGCAAGTTTGACGTTCATTAACCAAAGCTAATTCGTATCGTCGTTCTGTCAGGTAGAAACAGCCTAAGATGCGCTCAATTGTTCAAAGCTGTTTTAGAAAATGCGTCTCTTGATTGACGAACGTATCGTTTACAGATAGGAGGGGTCTAAGACACAGCTGGGGTCAGATACGAGTTTGGCAGTCTACACGAACACACTTCCGCTCACTCATGACGTCCTTTGTATTCGCGACTCCTAGTGACATTGGAGACACAAGCTTCTACGACGTGCGAATCCCTAATCGATGGACGAAGAAGCCCGCCGCGGTCCGCGCCGACGATACGAGCGAGAGGACTACAACCCAGTTGGAACATGTATGCCGTCAGCTTCGGAAGGAGACAGCAAGCCTCGAAACAATCGGCATAATATTCATAAGGCATTTTCCGCCGACATACCACAGATGGTATTTGTGGCAATGCTCAAAGAAGTACATGGTTTGTTTCGGCGCGGTCATTTGTTCATAGCTGAAAGCGAGTAGCTGTAACTTGGCTTCTGTACAATAACACGATTTCCCACTTCAACGCAGCTGCCTTCTGAGTAAGAGTCACCTCTCGCAGCCCATCGTTTCTTGAACATCATCCATACAACAGAAGTTTGCTTGTAGATATCAGCGGGTCCTGTGCAGAATCTGGTCTTCTTCACAAGGCTCGCCTCAACAAATGTTGCGTCACACTTTCTCTCGCGACAACACAGGACTTGATGGTCTTCTTTCACGGAAAGGAAGTCCCTGCTCTTTCGTTTTCCGGTGAAGCAAATACCCCATCTTCCCGTCCAACATCACCTTTGAGCTCCTACAAAAGATAGTGGCGTAGGCTTTCGCACCCTGACATCGTGATGTTGCATCTTCCTGCAGCCATTATCTCAACATCGCCCCTCTCTGTGACCCAGCCTGAGAGGGAAGCTCCCTATATCCTCGCGTATTGTTCAACAATCGGATCTACAGATTCTTTCTCAGCGGCTGTCGCGCAAACATCCACCGAAATGCACCACACGGCCATTGGAGCTCCTCTCCATGGATGACAATTTTTGTTGTTGATTGGCTTGAACTTAATTTTCGATGCGTTGTCCAGAATCGCCGAGTCCATGATACTAGCTTCATTCCCCGTATTACACCATGGCAGGATCCGGGGATGCTCTCATGCGATGTTGCCCAACAACAAACAATCCCAGTCCTGGATGGAAGACTGCAGTCAGCTTACATAGGGGCCGCTCGGCACAGACGGCTCGCGGTGTAAGGATTGTGGATGTTGTTCATACTTCGTATGATTCGAAAGGAATCGTTGATAATGTGAAGCATACCGTGTTTAGTGGTGTTGGATCGTAGTGATGGTCTAAATACTGAGATGTCGGATAGTAGCAGGCGCAAGACAGCGGTGCGCGTAACGAGTGCGACAGCTGCATCGGATCACTCCACGGCATTATCCCCAGACTAAGAGAAAGGTGCCCAAATACGCCATTCTCGGATCCTATTTATTCTCGCCGGCTCATCTCCCGCGCCCAGGGCTTCCTGGGTAAACAGAGGGCGGCTTGCGGCATGACGTCACCGCGCATGGCACCTCCACTTTGCTGGCGCGGCTCACACAGGTCGCATCGTGAAACCGGCGGTCAGCGAACTGCGCCTACGCCCGCCTTGTTGATTGCGCGACATACGGTGCAATCAGACGTCGTCGATGCTCATGCACGGCTGATCCTGGGGTTGGGGCGTGACTCGCGGTGTCGCAAGTTGGGCGGAAGGACAGAGTGCGTCATTTCACGGGAGGGGGATAATGGCTTTAATTTCCGCACCCTTCTTCCTTGCTTCCTTGTGGCATTTACGTTCCGGAAGCGTGATCATATACATCAGGGAGATTGAAGAGTCGAAATATTGTCTGATCGAGTGAGCGCGCTGTTGCTATACTCCATCGATCTTGCGGCTTGTATAAATTGTTCCTACGATTTGTATCACGGAGCGACGTGTGAGTGAGCGCAGCTGCTCAGCAACACCACCGCAAAGATGAACTACGCATCATGGATTGAAGAGAAGAAACTCAAGGTACATGCATATTGTATGCAATCATGCGATCGAAGCTAACCTGTCTCGTACAGAAAACCTTCATCGTAGCCACATTGGCCTCTACACTTGTCGGCACCTTCACAGCGTCTATGGGCCTATGGGAACGTATTGCGGATAGACGCGAGCAGCACCGACAAAAGCAGCGCGACTCGAAGCAGGATGGCGAAATCAAGGAGTTGAAGATGCAATTCGACGAGGCGCAGAAAAAAGCAGAGGGAAGACAGCAAGAGATTGATCGCTTACGAAATGGGGGCGGACGGGACGATGTAGGGAACAACTTTGAACGGGACATGATGATGGTTCAGAGAATGTACGATCAAGGCTACGGCAGGATGGGCAGTCGGTTTGCACAAGGCGATGGTTTGTTTTCCGCCCAAAGACAGCATATCTTGTACTGACACCGATCCAGCAATCGTCGAGAACCAACTCCAAGCCCAGATCATTTCCCTCCAACAGACCGTCATCAATGTCCTTCAAGACGCATTATACAACGACCGCCAACTCACCCGCGCCGACATGGCGAAACTGATCGCCGCATCGAACGAAGCCCGCGACGGTTCTCTCGACGCCCTCCGACAAGCCCAGCAACGCCTGGGTGGTTCGCAGATTGGTAACGGTTCTCCATGCAACGCGTCGCCTTTGCAGTCTCTCCCGCCCCCAAAACGCGCTCCGACCGCTATCCTCGACGGGCCCGAACAGCTGTTCTGCCCATATGCCCTCGATCTCCAATATATACAAGGCAAGCCTCTGGCAGCCAGCTTCGCTCCAGGGGGCAGCTGCGCATGTCCCGACTGCGGCATCCAGCTCGACGTCACCAGTGACGATTTCTGGATGATAGGCAAACGCACGCCAGTCACCGTCTGGGATAAAACTTCCGGCTACGAAACCGAGATAATGGACACGCGCGAGTTCCGTCTAGGACAGCGCTTCGTCATCAAATGTCATACACCGGACGGCGAGTACGCATGTACTATCTGCAACAAGGGTCGGGACGTGGATGCGATATGTCGGACTGTTGAGAGCTTGGTTAAACATGTGGGCACATACCACGACGTGGTGGAACTGGAGCGCGAACCAGATCTCAGGGAGACAAAGGTGGATACCAGGCGATTGAGTCTTCCAGCACCGCCACCGAGTCCGCCGCGGTCGGTGATGGCTAGGGAAGAGATGATGTATCGCTGATAGAGTGGAAGACTGAGAAAGAGATTGTGGCAGGCTTGCTTGTTGGTCGGCATAGATCACGCATGTCGATGCGAGGGCGTTTTGGGCATTGTGTATGGTTCTTCGTTCTGTTCTTGAGATACCTAAGATGGGTTTGGGGCGCGGGCTGGATGACTGGATTTCGGCATGTTATGACTTTCTCTCTAGCACGCATGTATGAGTATACAATTTGACGGTCTATATACCCGAAATGCAGTTAAACAACCTCTATGTTCCTTCTTGCCGCGTCCACCACGCTTCTTGTTAGTCCATGCGTATAGTCACTTGACGTGACATACCGGCTGCACCCGTCCGATCTCACGACTTCACCCCTGCATCTAAGGCTCATACAGTGACCAAAATGGTACATTAGATGATGATCTTAAAGCTTATCTGAACGGCGCCAGCCTTGACAGGCGCGCGCCCTGAGAGACGAGTCGACTTGGGTGTGGGGTCTGTGCGCTTCATATACGTCATTGGGGGGTGGAGGGTAAGGTGTCATCAGCTACTACTCTATGTATCAAGGGACAACATATCAACAACAACACACGAATACTATTGCTTTGCTCTGCCTACAGCGCTTCTAATCGATTCATTTCGTTTCTTGTCGTGTGCTTTTGCTGAAATGATATTGCAGCGTTCGGCTTACTGTCCATCATTACTCACCCAGTAGATGCGAACGGGCGGGCGGCAGCAGCCGTTGAGGACCTCGATCGCCAACAGGGACGTCAAAGGTGCCTGTCCTTGAACACTTTAGATCAACGCCATGTGGCTTACGCCTTGACCACCCGGAAGCAACGATTATGAAAGACAAAAGAGATGGAATGGTGCGGTATGCGGCCGACTGAGAGCCAACCACTACGCGCGGATGACACGATCGCCTACCATGTATCGCCGCGCTATGGTAGCTTTGTGATGCTTCTGTTATGACAACAAAGTATCTTTATTGCAATGGCGCGACAAGGGTTTGCTATGAGTTCGCGGTTCGCTGAAGTCCCACACTGCCCAACTAGGCGAATGGAACACGCTGGCAACGACATCAGTTGGCAAGATAGCTATGGTTCCAGGAACTGGGCTGTTGCAGGATATAACTTGTCGAAAGGCGCGTCGGGCGGCGCGACACTACCGGCTGGCTTCGCGGCCATGGCCATGTTCGGGTATCAGCGCAATCCCTACCTGTCACCCCATCTTCGTCCAAAAATCATCACGGACCGTCACGATATGTCGTGGGAAAAACTGGCTTGATATGACCAGGTCGTTTTGTTGTTGACGCTCAGCGCAGACTTTGGAAGTGAGGTTCGCCGACCCTTCCCCGTCACTGCCGTCGCCGCGGCCCCACTGCACCATACGAAATTTTTCTTTCCACCCAGATTCCAGTCACAGAGCACAACCAAGAATACAGCGTCTCCTCAGTGCCTCAAATGCGGTTTTCTGGCTACAAAATACCAGCAAAAGGTTTTCCCTTCATCGAACAATAGCAATAGCCCGGCTAGCTCAATCGGTAGAGCGTGAGACTCTTAGTCTTCACGGTCTAACAGACACGATAACTCAGTACATCTCAAGGTTGTGGGTTCGACCCCCACGTCGGGCTTGTACGTTCTTTTTTTCCTTCCTGTGGCCAATTTTTCTGCTGCTGTTGATGAATCCATGGAGCCATCGTAAGTTGTATTCGACACCAGGAGGTCTGTTTTTTTAGTATCGTCGCAGAAAGGATATCTTCACACATGTGACAGAGGCCAGCTCGGTTCTTTCTTCTTTTCTTCGTTGTCAACTTCATGGTCATCATTTCTTGACTGTAGGGCTTTCGGTCACGTGCTGTTCATCAGCACACTCCTCATTGGTGTACCTAGCCAAACCACACCGTAATGGTGTAGCATCCGAAATATCGCGAATCCTGTATTCCATCGTTGTCCAGTTTACGATTCAAACGAGCTGCTGTGCGTCGCGAAACGCACGCACATGATCCCAACTCTCCGATTGGAATAGCACTATACAAGGATGCTCGTTATTTCACTCCTCATCTCAAACATGTCGATACTGCGTGTTCTTCCAAGATCTAGTCTCGCAAACCGTTCGTACCCTTCACGCAAATTATATCGCTTTCCAACTCTGCGGGAAATCTTGCTTTCCAGACACTGTGGAAATGTCTACCTCCTTCTTGACGTGGATTCCACCGCTCACTCGACTACTGGTGTCGCTTTTCTGGCTCGGACCTGTCTCAGAGTAGCTACTCTCTTGCTGAACACCGATAATCTTCTCTTCGCTCTCGTTTCCCGGTGCCGTGTGGAGCACACTGATGTTGTAAGGGTCTTTTACCGCTTTGAATCCAAAGCGCGAATGCTTGGAATTATCTTTGTTCGATAGCTCGTGCGATTCGTATCCATCTGACCTTTTGTTCGACGAGTATGCGCCTGAACCATCGAAATCGCCGCTCCAAAATCGACGTGTGAAGAGGGGGCGGACTATAGTCGCCTGGCCGATGATGACCGCCACAATGTCTTCTCGGCAAGACCAGATGGCGGCAGTCTGCCCTTGTTGGAGCTGATATCATCGTCAGTGATGCGACGCGCAAAAGTGTGGGTCTAGCGGACTTACAACCATCACGAAGTAAACTCGCAGGATTGCAGCTATCATGATGAAGATACCTCCAGAGAACATCATTACCAGTCCTAGCTTGCGGCCCCATGAGATCCTTAGAGGTATGATGATGGGGATCGGGATGAGCATGATGCACATGTCCGTTACAAGGTTGAGCACAAGGATAGTGATCAGGAACGCTGGACTTTGAGGCATGCAGTATTCTGGAATGTCAGTATCACTCGATGAGAATACGACTCGGAACTCACTGCCTGGGTCTGGAAGAATCTGCCAGATTTTGTGGAATGGGCGACATGCTGAACCGAGCAAGATCCAGATCGAGCACCCAGTTACGCCCACTAGTATCATGGTCGGAACAATGAACATCCTCACCCACACAACGCTGACAACGCGCCGATAAAGGAAGAGCATGTTCAATTTCAACGTCCATATTAGGCCGATGTATGTAAACCAGCCGACCATGAACCACTGACTGCCCTTCTGGCGCGCTGCCGCTTGCTCAGGAGTGAAAGATAGGCGCTCTTCCATTGTCAGATGTGAGGTGTCACCGGTACCACCAACTATATGAGCCGCTACAGTCATACCGGTGTAACATGCCTGTCATTGTTAGCCTGATGCTGAGCTAAGGGAAGCGTGAACTTACCCACGCGAAGAATATCATATAATCATCGGGGTGCCATCCGGCAACGCCAACCATTCGTGTGCGCGAGAAAACTCTCAGTGTAATGACAATGGTTCCCAAAGCATACAAGCTCCATGTCTCGATGAGAGCCGCTTCGAGAGCGCCCACTGCCATAGCTATAGGTTTGCGCAAACAGAAAAAAGAGGCTCGACGATGAAGTAAACATGAATGAACAACAACTTAGGCATTCTCACATAGTTAGCAAGAGATTGTAGGCGTAGCAAGATTCATGCGCCCCTGCACCAGGATACTTGCACAGACATCTTCAAGTGGGCTCCCGCAACACCCTCGCCCATTCTGAAGCACAAAGTCATGTCTACGCAGGCCTCTATACCAATGCGAAGTGGATGCAATTGGCACCCGAATCTTCTGCGCCGCTGATCATCGGGCATTTTGGCATTTGTCGACCTGAGAGCCTGCTCGTCTCCAGGCACTTGCTGTGCCGCGATAGCCCCGTCAGGAAGAAACCCTCCGTGCTTGAACAGGAGAGCACGACTCCAGGCGGACTTATACAACAATTTCAATCGCGGAAGTTTTCTCCTAACCAATCTCGTACCGTTGTCGTAGAAGCCTGGCAAGGCCGCGTCAGTGGAATCGGGCCTTACGCGTGTCACTGACTCACTGATCAATTCACAGCTGGGCTATACAGCACTAAAGGCGTTGGATGTAACGAAGGGTGGTTTTGCTGGTTAACGGGCACTGTTTGGTTTCAAACTTCTCATACAAACCGCATTATCCCATGGCGAGAGCCGCATATTCGTCACGTTCATTCGCGGCGAAAATGTGTGGGAGAAAATTCGTGTGAATACTGTTCGTGGTGGTGGCACCATGCCGACTAGCTCCCTCGTCACAAAAGGCCCGAATCTCCCGCCCCTGCAGCTGTCAATGCGGAGTCGGAGTTGCATGCCGCATTCCGCAGGTCGGTTCTAAGAGGAGAAGAAGACGCTTCTGCTCTAGCAATCTAGTCTTCAGACTTCAGAGGAAGAAGCCGAATTGATGACTGTTGTCAGGCCCAAAGTCATGCCTGAGGCATCCCGCTGGTCGATCGTGTTAAAAGCTCCACCAGTTAGCCGCCAACGGTGCTCCACAGCGGCCCTCAAACGGGCGCATCGCCCCGTGGAGCCCTAAAGTAGTGCGGACATGCTGGACCGCGCAAGACCCTGCAGGAAAGCGAGCGGATTTGCTCATCTAGCTTTTGGCGCTGCCATTTGGAGACTGGGCTGTGTGCACGAGGAGTCGTACAACTTGTGAACGCCTCGTGATACGGTGGGTGATAGTTTTTCCACACTTGAGCATCCGGGATTTGATCAGCGTACTGGTGCAAACGTCCAATCGGTTGAGGCGTTTCCTAAGGCATGCATGGCAATATATCGGCCCTGCTACTTATCGTCGCTGCTGACCTGGTGCTCTTTTTGCTGTCACCCCTCGGCAGTATCTTCTCATCCACTGAAGTCTTCTGCCTGAAACAGTTTGCATCAGTCACTGACCCGGAAACTGGCCTCATTGCATCGAGATGGGTTCAATCGACGCTCTGAAGAACCTGTCCTTGAATGGCAGCCCCAATAGTACCAATGAAACATCTAACGGCTCTAACGGGACCCCTCATGATACCAACGGCACCAACAGCGCCCATGTTACAGAGCTCGACGCTCTTATTGTTGGTGCAGGTTTCGGCGGTGTGTATCAACTAAAGACTCTCCGCGATGCAGGCTACAATGTCAGGCTCGTTGAGCACGGGTCAGACTACGGTGGGGTGTGGTACTGGAACCGCTACCCGGGCGCCCGCGTGGACAGCTCCATTCCGCATTACGAATTCTCCGACCCGGCTCTCTGGAAGAACTGGACCTGGAAGCAGCGCTTCCCGGGTGGCGAGGAGCTCCGGGCTTACTTTGCTCACGTGGCCAATGTCTGGGACCTGAGGAAAGATACCAAGTTCAACACCTTTGTATCATCTGCTACTTGGAGCGATGCTGAAGCGAGATGGACGGTCAAGACCAAGGAGGGTGAAACGTACAAGGTCAAGTACTTGTTGCTGAACACTGGCTTCGCTGCGAAGAGATACATCCCAGACTGGAAAGGCATCGACTCTTTCAAAGGTAAGGCTAGTCTTCCGTCGCTGCCGCATGTACTAAAGTTTTGACAGGAACCTTTCTCCATCCGTCATACTGGCCTCATGAAGAGCCCGATCTCAAAGGAAAGAGGGTGGCCGTTGTTGGTACCGGCTCCACTGGCATTCAGATAGCCCAGGAGTTGAGCAAGGTCGCCAATCAGCTCACTGTCTTCCAACGCACACCGAACCTGTCGATGCCAATGGGACAAGTTGATTATAAGCCTCCTGAGCAAGCCATTCCCAAGGAAAAGTATCCCGACATCTACACCGGTCGTACTGACAGCTTTTCTGGGTTTGACTTCAACTTCTTGCCTCGCTCCACCTTTGACGATGATGAGGAGAAAAGGAAAAAGACATACGAAGAACTCTGGAACGTCGGAAACTTCTCTTTCTGGCTGGCTACCTACTACGACATGCTCTTCACCAAGGAAGCCAACAGGGAAGCGTACAACTTCTGGCGCGACAAGACACGAGCAAAGATTCGCGACCCAAAGGTTGCCGAGATCCTCGCGCCAATGGAGCAGCCATACGCGTTCGGATGCAAGCGTATCTCTCTGGAAAACAAGTACTTTGAAATGTACAACGAGCCAAACGTTTCCATTGTCGACGTGAGCGAGAAAGGAACACCAATCCAGGAGATTACCGAAAAGGGCATCAAAACCAAGGACGCCGAGTACGAATTCGACTTCATCATCAGCGCCACGGGCTACGATGCGATTACCGGCGGTCTCAAGCAGATCGATATCCGAGGTCCATCAGGAGAAAGCCTGAGCGAGCACTGGAAGGAAGGCGCGAAGACGTATCTCGGCATGTCTGTAGCCGGCTTCCCCAACATGTTTTTCACCTACGGTCCTCAAGCACCAACTGCACTGTGCAACGGCCCGACATGCGCCGAGTTGCAGGGAGCCTGGATACTGCAAGCCATGAACTATATGAAGGAGAAGTCGCTGAAGAAGATGGTTGCGCAGAAGGAGAGCGAAGATCAGTGGAAAGAGCTCATCTGGAAACTTGCTAATGCGTCGTTGTTGCCCAGTGTAGATTCGGTATGTTGCGCATGATTGATGATGGGCCGAGAGAGATTTACTGACTGCATGATAGTGGTACATGGGTACGAATATCCCGGGGAAGCCGAGGGAGCCGTTGATTTACCTTGGTGGTGTGCCTGGGTATTACAAGACGCTCAATGAGGCGGCTGCGAACGGTTATGCTGGTTTCAGTTTCTCTTGATGACGACTTGATGGGGTTTGGTGTTCGAATCGGATCAGGAAAGGTACCGCATGTCACATGATCACGCCCCAAATGTGGCGTCTGGTGGATGCCGTCAGACATTGTTAATTGGGCCGATGACAAATGAAGTAGTGAAATTCAACCTAGACATCTGAAGCAGTATCGCGATGTGTTTGGTGATTTGGGTTTCTTGGGTAAGGGGAACGGCCAATGCTACCAATGTAGCCAGGGTCGCCATCAGCCACTTCGGACGCCGCCTCCGGATCTAGCCCCTTAATTCCTCAGAAAGCAAGACGTCGAAAACGACCCTTCCCGCGTTTCTCGTCTTAACTCACAACAAACGACAGCGTTAGTCTGGTTCGAACAGCATACATCAAACCAGCCCATGATGACGAGCCAGGAATCCTTCGTGTGCCTAGCTTCCCGAAGACGGCCAATCAACTCGACCACCGCGCCAGCCCACACCTGACAACAGCGCACGAGGGATGCGCCAATCTCCAAACTCACACTGCGCCTTGCTCTAGTCCTTCCTGCCAATAGCCCATGTCTCTTCAAGCATCGTGAAGGTCAGAAGGAATGGACGCGGCTTGTGCTGCATGCACCCCTATCCGATGGCGCATAATTTATGCTAGGCAATGCTGTGCCGACCATTGAACGAATGTAGCACCCGGCCACCAACATGGACATATGTGCCTTTATTCTCTGATAGCCAAGATATAAAAGATCCGTCAGAATGAAGGGCATGGGTTCTGATTTCTGGTTTTTCAATCGTGGTCATCATGTCTCCCCCTCAAAGCCATATGGCTGAGTTAGCAGCTACTATCGCACAGCACACCGAAAGAGTGAATAGATATCTTGCTGAGAAGGGTCTGCCGCAACCATCCTTTGATGCTGGTAGCCCTGTCGATCTTGAGCTGTCATCGGATATCGGGGAATCGCGTATTGCTGTTCTTCAAGCAAGCCAGGAGCTGAATGACCTTCTCCAACGCCCAAGAGATTTGCTCTTCAACCACCAGGTTCGAATGTCACTTGAAAAGCCAAAGCAACCTCATATTGATCGGTGTTCGGCACAACCTTTTGGTGTATCTCAAACTCATCTCTCGTTACGATATCGCAACCCTGGTGCCCGTAAATGGCGAATTGGCAATCAAGGGCGAGCTCGTCGCTTTGCTGGCGCAATGAGTTTCTTCACTACCGAAGAAGGCTATCCATTACGTCACTTGACGGATGGGTATCCATGGGACTCGATACCTTCAGGGACCGTCGTCGACTTAGGCGGCTCCAGGGTGATGCGGCCTTCGCCCTGGCTTAGAAATACCCTAGCCTTTATCTTGTAGTCTAAGAACGGCCTGAAGTTGTTGCGAGTTCGAAACAATAGGAGGGACTGGATGTGAGATTCATGGCACACGACTTCTTCGAAGAACAGCCTGTCAAAGGGGCTGACGTGTACTACTATCGCTGGACTTTACACAACTGGCCCGACAATTACTGCATCAAGACGCTGAGAGCATTGGTTCACGCTTTGAAGAAGGTTGCAAGGCTGTTGATCATGGACGTAGTTATGCCCCCTGCTGGCGTGCTTCCCAATGACCTCGATCGGAAGCTTAGGTACGTTCAAATGCTTCACTAATCAACAATCGCCATCATCGAAGCGGTGTAGGAGGTGCGTGCTCTGGAACAATTGAAAGACTGACTTGAAAAGTGTATCCAGCAGAATTGTTTCGTCGCTCAAGTCGCGCATCACTTTCATCAAGATGGCGAAACTCGGAGGCTATCTTCCCGTCTCTTCGTCTGAGGACAACACTGGCCCCACCACTTCGTACCAGAAGCCAAAATCGCTAATGCAGAAGGCTGCTCAAGGCTCGGTCGTTGCTTTGGCTTTGCTCGGAACATTAGGAGTTGGGTACTCCTTTGGATCGAAAGTCGCGAGTGCGGCTCCAAATAGCGATAGCAGTGACATAGGTAATTTCCCTGGTTCTCGATAACAACCACCATCTAACAGGTATATTTATAGTACCCCCGGGAAATGTGCACTATTATATGCAATTAAACAAGACATTTCCGCAGCGACCAAACGAGGTAAGCGACGCAGCATGGGCTGCGCTGTTCCCGGAAAAACTGGGTTTCGTCCAACACCCAGAGCTCGCACCTGATGTGGCAAGTATTCCCGTGTTTCATGAACTTCATTGTCTGGTAAGTTTGCGAGTCTGAAGCTGTATCTTGACAATATCACTAATAATTTCTAGAACATGCTCTGACAAGCTTTCTGGGCCTCTGTCGATGGCACACTGGTGCAGCAGGGTGATGACTCGGTGAAGAAGAACCACCGCACTAGTCATCATCATGTGCGCCACTGCTTCGAGTATCTTGGCCAGCCCTCATCTTTCTCGCGGACTCAAACCTCGAGATGATGAACTATACTGCTCGGGGTATCTCTGGATGGCAGACAGAGAGGATATGCAGGAACTTCGACGAGCTGAGCGAATGGGCGGATACTTGGGGCATCCTGAGGGAGGAGGCGCTCCATAACCATGATCTTGCGGCCAAATTTGCTAACGAGGGTGATGGTGTATAATGAGCGATGGTATGAATAGGTAGAGAATGGAATGGTGGATTGTAGCTACATAACAGAATGATACTGGGGATTCAGTAAACGCAAACTCGGGAATTGTGGTTGACACGTGACGTGTACAAGTCTGTTAGGGTATTGCGTACAGGAAGAATTGAAGGATTGAACTGAGGTTGTATTGTGTGAGGCTACAAAACAGTATATGTAGGTGGGTGACAGCAAACAGTGCTGGTCCTAGATAGGCATAGCTCGCTAAGGTGAGCAGCCGCGAGGAAGTGAAGAGCAGGAGCAGTAGAGACCCCAAACCGTGACAAGTCCGTTGATTGATTTTACGACTCATTCGCATCGGTCGTGATATCTTCGAAAATTTCCATGATATAACTTGTAAATATGCATCCTATCGCATGCCAGATGTTGCCAAAGCTAAGACGATTGCGGACTTCACTACCCCTGTTTTTTCCTAGAGCATGGTGGAGACGGCCCTTGCTGTCGTTAGCGCAAACCTTCCTCCACTCCGACCACTCCTACACCGCATTGCTTACAATTACTCTTGGTTTGGATCTCCTCTTCGATCCATGAGGACTGAACCCACCCATTCCACTAGTTCAAAGAAGGAGGAGCCCGAGGTCAAGCTTAGGATTGAAGAAGAGTCTGTAAGAAGCTTCTTCAGCTTTGAGCTAGGTCAAAGGGCTACGTTAGAACCCGACGACACTTCCGCTGCTACCGAAAAGAGTACAAGCCAGGAAAACGTCGAGGGCAGATATAGAGACTGAAGACGGTCTTTCTGGCTGAAAGAAGCTAGAGGCGTCAGGAGCCCGCGCGATTTGTTCGCTTCAATGTACATACCAAAGGAACTTTTAGAATAGAGTCATCGCGATCGATCGCATCTGAAAATGCCTCCAAAAAGAATTCCGGCGCGCCATTGCAAATCCGTACCAGCCATATATTTCTTCTCGCAAGGTTATACATGTGGTGACACTCCAAGTGTGACGCTGTTACATAATGGGACTGCTGACGAGAACGTTCATAGATGATGTTGTTGCGCGCGCAATCAAGGAGAGTGATTTCCAGTAAACCAAGAAATAGATAAGCAGGAACCAAGCCAAATTTTCAATATATACTAGAAGGATGAAAATCCTCAGCAAGTTTGCGATGCGCAAGATAGGAAATGAGAACGTTTGTTGGAATTGTCACGGATAGAGCTGTATACTATTGTCAGTACGGTGCCGTTGTTGGTACGGTACAGTACCGTTGATGGGACGGTACAGTACCGGCGTTGATACGGTACGGTGCCGATGTCGGGGATCCGACCACCTATATAGCAGAGACAGCTCTGGAGAGAGAAGAGAAGAAGAATTCAACATTAAGAATATATCGTCGTTTTTAGTCTGTCTATTTCGTATTAAGCACTAGTGCTATATACCTCTTAATACTAATTAGTAATTGCGTAGGCAATTATAGATAGTAAAAAAGAAGAGATAGAATATTAAAATTCTAATATAATAAATCTTAGGACAATATAATCTATACTAAGAATAGAGTAAGGTAGAGATAACGCACAGCGATTAAAACCTCCCTCTACAGCTACTAATCTAGGCCGAGCCCCGATTATAGCGCGTTAGCAACGCATTACGATATAACCGTACAAACGTCTCTTGACGACCCGATCACGTACGACAACGACACAAGCTGGGAGTGACTAACTAGCTAGACAACACCGACAACGCTTTGAACAATCGCCGGCACGATAGCGGATAACGAGAGCAGCTCTAGCGATGCAGATAAGGCTGTTTAAGACTAACTGCTTAACGAACTATTAGAGCACAGCATAAGCGAACGCGGGAAAGCTGTGTCTATAGGGGCAAAGTTCACCGCTAAGCATCTTATAAGACACTGTCTATACATAGTCAGACTTGATTTTATCGACACATCTCTCTAGGATGTACCCACACCAGCGGACGCCAACAAGACGCACGCGACGACCTAGGTCGCTAAGATAGTCTACAACTACTATATAGTAATAGTCTAGGACGATAAGCTTTTTAACAACTTTAAAGTAGATTTTAAAAAATAGATAAAAGAACTATTTCTTAAAGTTAAATAAAGTACTCTTAAAACTTTTAAAATAGTGCTATAATATAGAGGAATCTATACTAGTAATAACTATATAAGAGTAGTTAATTCTATATATAAGACACTAGCTATAGAAAACTCCCCTAAATAGGACTCTATAGAGTTTAAAGTAATAGAGTTTAACTACTAGTTAAAAGTATATAAATACTAATAGACCACGCAATAGATAAATACCGCAGCTAAATAACTATAGCAGGCTAGCCTACTAACTGACACACGTTAACCGCTGTCGCACATGCAACTACCGCCGTCGTGGCAGGTCTCTCAGGGCCTACAACAAGGCGAGCAGTACGAAGCAAGACAAGGCGCTCGAAGCTAGGAGCCACAACCAGTACACCAGAACACTGTCGATCCGGAGTCGCCGTACATGAGCGGTGCGCTTGGAGGACATCAACTTCGACAACAGTAGGCACAAGGCGACCGATCACAACAATAGCGACCGCAACCTCACATACGACCGCCAGCGACTGCGTACCGCGAGGTCACGCCTTTCCCGCAGCAACCTACAAACCGAGTACCTGATAGACCTCCTGACTCACCACACGACCCATACAAGACACTGCCACCACGATGGTCACGCAACGATAGGCTTATCGCCAGCACAATCACGCAATTCTCCAAGATCTGGGACAACAGCAAGAAGTACACAGGAGACGCGTACGACCTCCTGGACGACAAGATTAAGATCTTCTTTAGCATCTGCTGGCAGGTTGACATCAAAGAGGAAGAGTTCCATGCGGTGTTTCCTCGTATTCTTACCGGCCATGCAGAGATGTTCTACATCCAAGTCGTCGAGAGAGACGACAGCTTCGCCAGTGCATACATGGCGATCAAGAATCATTTCGACCATGACGTCCACCATCAGCATTACTACACGGACTGGACTACGACGAGCTTTGCTCGTACGCGCATGGAAAACCCCGAAAAGGGACTACACGAGGTGTTGCAGATCCTGCTGGACAAGCTACAGCTATATTAACGCGCGCTTGGGAAGAATTTCGAAGGCGAGGATGCTCTACGTACGACTATTATTAACGCGTGCCGTAGAGTTCCTAAACTCGAAATAGCACTATTTAAGCTAGCCTTAATCTGCGAAGGCTTTTTCTTAGACTTATAGTCTATAATTAAGACGTACCTTATACAGTAATATATAGTATAAATATTAATAGGGAGCATAGAGGACTAATACTATCTAGACTGCCGCTACAACAGTAATAGAAGAAATTGAGGGGAATTCAGAAGAGGATCTAGAGGAGGATTTCGAGGCGGAGGTGGATTCAGCGGTGGTTTCCGAGGAGACCAAGCAGGCAACAGAGGCAGCCAGCGCTTCAATAGCAATGACAGCGGACGTGGATTCCCGCCACGCTGGAAGAAGAAGTGCTTTGTCTGCCAGAAGGAAGGCTGCTGGTCGACCAACCATACGGACGAAGAGCGCAAGGCCGCCCGTACGCAGTTCTTCTCCGCATGTCATTTTGCAGACACACGACCGCCCGCAGACTTCTCCGTGTACCTCGCAGAGTACGAAGGAATCGAACACGCGACCCAGTACAACCAAGAAGACTGGAGAGATAAGGAAGCCTACGAGGGCGAGGGCGAGGACGACGACAAGGACGTCACAACTGCGTACGCCGAGCAGCAACTCTTCACCGAACAATGCCTCGCAGACTAAGCATTCTTACACTACATCTCTAGCGACGACATTTACTATAGGCGCACACTATTAACGCTAGCGTCACAGTTCCTTATTAAGGACTAATACGCGCAATCTATATATTAAGGAATCCTGCCTAACACTAGCGCTGCTAATATATCCACTATCGGCAAGGAACAATACCTCGCGTTAACACGGGAAGACTCGACAGTCACGATAGACACGTCTACAGCAGGGAAAGCGTCTATTAAATTTGGCAAGAGCAGTATCACAGCGTCCGTAGGTACCGCGTAGGTCTCTATAGAGATTAGGAGAATCGATTTCGAGATACTTAAAGCGCCTATACTATTCTTACTATACCTTATAGATATAGATAAGTTAAATATTTACTTTAATAATACTATAGATAAGTTTATATAAAGAGAATAACGCACCTTAGTAATCTATAAATAGAGGTATCTATAATTTTACTTTAATAAGAAAGAGGGCGTAATAATATTTCTAATAGAGATAGAGTTAAGATAGCTATATTACTACTTTAGGCACTTAGCTATTATATAACCTATTAAGCTATTAAAAAACGCTAGCTATAATAACTTTAAAAAAGAAACTTTTAAAGAAATTATAAAGTTCTATTTGTTACACGGGGGGGGGTATGTGTAACACCTAGGCCGAAGGCCTGCAGTTGGAAAGATTTAGTCCCAACATGTTTGCTTCTTACACTCGCGCCTTAGCTAAGGTACCTGCTCTTAACCTGTGCTTCGCGCAGGGGAAGATAGACAAGAATTATTCCCCTTACTACTACCCTACCTAGTGTAGTAATACAGAGCTATCCTCTACTATTCTCTTATAGTGTGAAGTAAATACTATTGCCTATAACTACCCCTTATATAATAATTCTTCTCCCCTAGGGCAAATAGTCTGGGGATGGCTCCCTCCACACGATCAGGCCACCCAGCCGAGGTGG